>JAIOKQ010000064.1:0-47351 GCA_020654165.1 Oryctes rhinoceros
CCTATATCGGACGCTTCTTTATTATAACTCCTATTGACGTCATCGCCGCGCGTGCATCCTCATTGGTCGAAACGTTCGTACGCTGGGCGTTACCGTCCGAAGTCAATAAAAACGGGAGCGCTACGCGGGAGTTCCGGTAGTCAACTGCGAGTGCCGTACAGGAACGTCGTTAACCGATCGACCAACGTCCTAACTAAGAATCTTCTGGAAACCGTCGTCTACGAGTTTATACATATACACATTACAATATGACCGGCCGTGGAAAGGGTGGTAAAGGTTTGGGAAAAGGAGGCGCGAAGCGACATCGCAAAGTTCTGCGCGATAACATCCAAGGAATCACCAAACCGGCGATCAGGCGTTTAGCCCGTCGTGGCGGAGTGAAACGTATATCGGGTCTGATTTACGAAGAGACACGGGGCGTACTCAAGGTATTCCTCGAGAACGTAATCCGTGACGCCGTTACGTACACCGAACACGCCAAGAGGAAGACGGTAACGGCCATGGACGTCGTGTACGCGCTGAAGAGACAGGGACGTACGCTATACGGCTTCGGCGGTTAAGCGGGACGCCGTCCGTTCCGAAAGAGGCGACCCGCATTCGGACCGTCGTCCTCCCCTCTCGCCGATCGGACGGTAACGTCCGCTCTTATATTTTAACGACCGGTTCTTTTCAGAACCAAAATATCAACTTATTAAGAAGAAGAAGAAGAAGAAAAAAAAAAAACCAAAAAAAAAAAAACAAAACAAAAAAAAAAAGAATGAATTATAGGTATGTCGCACGTTACCGATTGATCTCTTCGGACACTCCGCATCGTCTGGTCGTCGATGGGGGGCGCAATTACCTCCTACGTGCCCGACGACCATGTATGTAGTCACGGAGGGGATATGGATGGGTTACGTGTATATTTCCCGTACCGTGCCGATCACCGATCGCCGCGTACCGCCATCTCTCCGCTTATACGGCCTCACACTACAACCCCCTCCCGCCCCCTCGGGTTTACCGTTAGGAGGCGCAGGCGTGTTCGTTCGCTCATTCGATGCGATTTACCTAACAGGTAGGTAGGTAGGTAGGTAGGTGGGCGGGTGGGGCGGAGACGTGCGGGGCAAGCTCCGCGTCCTACGACCTGCACTTCCGTCCGTATGTACAACCGTCACGAGTTTAACCCGGTTCCGCCACGAAACATTCCGTCTTCGGGTATGCATGCATGCATGCGTATATGATGCTATTTATTTATAGATAGATAGATAGATAGATAGTTAGATGAGGCGTTGGGTGAGCGTACGTATACACCGGTATTAAAGTGCGAGTGCTGCGACGACGATATCTCGCATATACGATCGATCGTTTTCGCTTTTCTACCGCGATTTGTGGCCCTGAAAAGGGCCGTATGTGTCTCATCGAGGCCGGTAACTGCGCGCATCTTGGGCGAGTTTACGGCTTCTTCTCGGTCTTCTTAGGTAGAAGTACCGCCTGAATGTTCGGTAGTACACCGCCCTGGGCGATAGTTACCCCCGAAAGCAGTTTGTTCAATTCCTCGTCGTTGCGTATGGCCAGTTGCAAATGCCTAGGGATGATACGGGTCTTCTTATTATCTCTGGCCGCGTTTCCGGCCAACTCCAACACTTCGGCCGCTAAGTATTCCATTACGGCGGCTAGATATACGGGGGCCCCGGCTCCTACGCGTTCGGCGTAGTTACCTTTACGCAGCAGTCTATGGATACGTCCGACCGGAAATTGCAATCCCGCACGGCTGGAGCGCGACTTGGCCTTCCCCTTCACTTTACCTCCTTTACCGCGTCCCGACATTGCGCTACTATAGATCGATCGTCAAACGAAACAACTACCTAAACGATACGGAAGCGGCGGATGATGATATTATCGATGGCGACGACGGCGTTCGTACATCGACTGTGCGCCGTTCCGAACCTTAGCTACGTACTTATAGCGACCGACGTTCACCAACCGAACGCCGTTCGGGCGCCAACGGCTAGGGAATGGCTCGGGGGCGTGGCCTACCGCAGGTCATCTACCGAGCATATAGCGCGATTCCGGAGAACTGACGGCGTCAATTTTCGGTCCGCTGTTACGGCATTTCGACGTCCGTATATACCGTAACCGAAGTAGATCTTGCGCCTATCGCTAATCGCCATGCCGCCTAAAGCAAGTGGTAAAGCCGCCAAGAAGGCCGGGAAGGCCCAAAAGAACATCTCCAAGGGCGATAAGAGGAAGAAGCGTCGCCGAAAGGAAAGTTACGCCATTTACATCTACAAAGTACTGAAGCAAGTCCACCCCGACACCGGCATATCCAGCAAGGCGATGAGCATAATGAACAGTTTCGTTAACGACATCTTCGAAAGGATCGCCGCGGAAGCGTCCCGCCTAGCGCATTATAATAAAAGGGCCACGATTACGAGTCGCGAGATACAAACCGCCGTTCGTCTGCTACTTCCCGGTGAACTTGCAAAGCACGCCGTTAGCGAAGGTACGAAGGCCGTGACCAAGTATACCAGTTCGAAATAGACGGTGTTCTAGTGACCGTTCGCGATTACATAAGTATCACTTCCTTTTCGTTACGGTTCTTTTCAGAACCACAATATATGTATGTATTAGAAAAGTTCGATTGCGACACCATTCCGCGCCCGTTAAGCGGCATAAAATTGCACCTGCAACACTATTTACTCCGATTTACTGCCCATCTCTCTCGCTTTTTTTTTTTTTTTTCTATCACAACTATCCTCCTATTTACTGTCTCTCTCTATCTCTATCTCGCTCGGCGGCCTGGTTTTGTTCTCTTTTTCTTTGCCGTCGCCAGCTTTACACACCTGCTTATCTCTAACAGCTGGTAGACAGATGGAGGCCTTAAAAAAAAAAAAAAAAAAAAAGGAGGCAACAGCACGCGGTGTTCCCAAGCGGTCACCCATCCAAGTACTAACCGCGCCCGACCGTGCTTGGCTTCAGTGATCGGACGAGAACTGGCATACTCACGGTGGTATGGCCGTTGCCTAAAATATTCTCTTAGCCCATCGTATATCACGTTCCCATTACTTATACGAGCTCTCAACTTAACTTAACCAATGGGCGGCCGTTTCTGCCGCAAACTGTCGCGAATCCCTTACCACTGTAACAGTTATTACTACTGTCGCTGCTATCGTCGAACGGTATTAACATGCGCCTATCCTATCGGATACATTTTAATTGGCCGTTACGGTGCGACGTTTTACCAATAATCGGGCCAGGATCGGGATACAAGCTCAAATCCGTTAATACGTAATCGTAGTACCAACGGACGGCCCGGAGAGGCGGAAATAATTTGGAAAATTAAGAATAGGAGAGGTAAAGTCTAGAGTGTGTAAGAGACTGTGCCGCGGGTCGGTCGACCTTCCTTCGTCAGTGACAGTGAATGTCAGAAGATGTGCGGGGAGCGGGGGACGTGCACGAGGAGACGCGGCAACGCCGCGAGCTCAGTTCGTGGTCACCGTTCCTCGACGAGTACCGCAAAGTCGCACAAGATACGGGAACTGTTCGGGATTAACGTCCCGTTCAGGCCGCTCAAGGTGCGCGGCGGTCCGCCGCGGGGTCATCGCTGTTAGCGGTTCGGCCGCCCGTCGGAGTTCTGCAGGCTCCGGTCGGGATGCGCCCGATGCGCAGCGGTGCACTTGGCGGCTGGCTGCGCCCTTCGAACGGTATCCTAAATGTGCGCCAACAACGCCGGACATCCGGCAGCGTACCAAGGCCGTGTTACAAAACACGGGAAAGAACGCCAACGGCAGGCGGTGTTCCCAAGCGGTCACCCATCCAAGTACTAACCGCGCCCGACCTAAAAAGAAGAAGAACAAGAAGAAGAACAAGAAGAACAAGAAGAAGAAGAAGAAGAAGAAGAAGAAGAAGAACAAGAAGAAGAACAAGAAGAAGAAGACGAAGAAGAAGAACAAGAAGAAGAACAAGAAGAAGAAGAAGAAGAAGAAGAAGAACAAGAAGAAGAAGAAGAAGAAGAAGAACAAGAAGAACAAGAAGAACAAGAACAAGAACAAGAACAAGAACAAGAACAAGAACAAGAACAAGAACAAGAAGAAGAAGAAGAAGAAGAAGAAGAAGAAGAAGAACAAGAAGAAGAAGAACAAGAAGAAGAACAAGAAGAAGAAGATGAACAAGAGGAGGAAGAAGAAGAACGCCTTCTTAACAGAATGGAACTGGATGACTAATGACGTAGGTCGAGAGCACACCGCGCCTCGTTCTCGACAGAGGTCGGCCGGAACGCCTATACGCGTCACGGTTCCATCATCGTCGCGGGGTGAGCAGCCACGTTGGGGGCTACGGGACACACGAGGATGATGCCCCGCCGACGAGTATATCACATCACAACGCGGCGTACACCAGGTGCAGGTGCAGGTAGGTAGGTAGGTAGGTAGGTACGAAATTCGCGGGCTTCAATAATCGCCGTGCCGTACCGGGCCGTGCCATCATATCTGTCTCAGCTCTACGTCGTCGTCGTCGTCGTCGTCGTCGTCGTCGTCGTCGTCGTCGGTGGTAGCACGTTTCCGGTACGTGCACATGGACGGGCCAACGGACGATATTCCCGGTTCCTATATTACGAACCCGTTCCCCCTGTACCATCATTAATAAGACGATAATAATGCGAATATTAGGAGGACGACCGGCTACCCTGATGCTCGTTCCGTCGCCCGGACCATCGTCGTACGGCGAGCCGTAACCTTCCTCGTTTTTTCCGTCGCGACTAGCGTCGTAGAATCGTCTGGCGGTTTCCCTTATTCAGGGACGAATTACGAAGAGGGTGCCGTCGTTCGAGGAACGCATACTCGGCCGACACGTTCGTCCGTTCGGCCCGGGAACGATCCGTTAAGCGGTGACGTCGCGTTACGCTACCGCATTCCCGTCCGGGAACACTTCATCGGTTAAGGTATTCATACGTACATACCTACAACACATACATACGTTACATACATCTATACATATAGATATATATATATATATATTTTTAAATACAGACGGCGCGGTACCACCGTTCCATCCGTCCGTTCATCAAGTACCGAACAATTAATTATCACGGCGGCAGGATCAACGATAGCAGCAGAAGCATAAGCAGAAGCAGAAGCAGAAGCAGAAGCAGAAGCAGAAGCGGACGCAGCAACCACGGTAGTACCATCACCTCAGCTTTCGCCATACTACAACAAACGACGAACGATTACACATCAATCACGGCGACCGACGACGTACAAATGGCCGACGTGACGACGCAACAGCAAACGGTAGCTTCCCCGACCGCCGCCTCACCGACGAAGAAGGGTGGCGGCGGCGGCGGCGGCGGCGGCGGCGGCGGCGCGGGCGGCGGGGCAGGTACCGGCGGTAACGTCGGCGCGGCGAAGAAGGCCAAAAATCCACGGACGAAACCGACGCATCCTCCGACATCCGAGATGGTCAACGGGGCAATCAAGAGCCTGAAGGAACGCGGCGGGTCTTCTCTGCAGGCCATCAAGAAATACGTCGCCGCTAATTATAAGGTGGACGCCGAGAAGATGTCGCCGTTCATCAAGAAATACCTAAAGGCGGCGGTCGCCTCCGGCGCGCTGGTCCAGACCAAGGGAAAGGGCGCGTCCGGTTCGTTCAAACTGGCGGCGGCTAAGAAATCGGCCGCCGTCGGCGGCGGCGACGCTTCAGACGGCGCTACGGCCAAGACCACCGCCGGCAGCGGGCCGACGAAGAAGAAGGCCGCCACTACCGGCGCCAAGGCCGCTAAGGCCGCCGGAAGGAAAACCGCCGCCGGCGGCGGCGGCGGCGCCGCCATCGCCGCGGCAGGAAAGGGCGGAAAGAGGGCGCCCGGCGAAGCCGCGGAGAAAAAATCGACGACCGCCGCCGCGAAGGCGAAGAAGGCCGCCGGCGAGAAGAAAGCGGCCGCGGCCGCGAAGGCCAGCAAACAGCCGAAATCGCCGTCGAAAGTGAAGAAGGCCTCCAAGGGTCCGACCAAGAAGCCCAAAGCGCCGAAACCGAAGACGGCCAAGAAAGCGTCGTCCGGTACGGGAGGCGGAGTTTCCAAGGCGTCCGCCGCCGCGGCTGCCGGCGGCGCCTCCAGGAAGGCAGCGTCGCCTAAGAAGAAGTGAGCGCGGACGATCGCCGCCGAAACGACGGGCGGAGGGCTTAACGATCGGCGCGGATACGGGCGCGTCCGCAGCGATCTCTCGAAATGGCCCTTTTCAGGGCCACAACATCCTATCACGATACGGAAAGGCGATCCGCCGTTCATGCAAGTCTCATCCGGTACGTATATACTTAATTAATTAATTAACTAACTAACTAACTACCTGCGATGGCGATGTATCAAGATGCATAATGAATCGTCAAGTAACGCGAATACCGTCGCTCGAAAACCGTATTATTACCGCGCGGCCCCGTACCGGCGTTTGCGTTGGACGTCTCTCCCTCCAACGATTCGCGATGCGAAATAGCGGAGCAGGACGATCCGTCAACGTTCACGTCATCTAAACGAAACTGCCGCTAATAATACAGGATTAACGTAACTCCCCACTCGCGCTGCTATCGACGGGTCTCGCATTCAACAAAGTCGTGCAACAACGTAGAGACCATGAACGAAGGGAAGAAGAACGAGAGAACATTGAAGAGAAAAAAAAAAAAAAAAAAGAAAAAGGAACAACGAAATAAGAACGGAAAATCAGCCAGCCAGCCGGCCGGCTTTACCGTTACCCCGTGAACTACTAATCGTTCGGCCGCGGAAGTCCGTGTATCCGCTAGGCGGACGTATCCCCCCTCCCTTTAGGTTCTGGGGATTCGCGTTCGGCATAACTGCAACCGCCAACATGTCGTTCGTTCGTCGGGGAGGGGGGCTTGGAGGGGCTACGGACGCGGACGCGTTGCGCGGAATTAATGCGGTATGACTTACGTTTGGTCGGACGTAATGCAATTCGGATATCGTTCCGTTAGCGTCAATTTCGAGGACATTGATGATGGTACGGCGTACGTACGTTGTTGTTTGTGGATATTCTGACGTGTTCAAAGCAGCGGCTCCCGTGTGAATCGACGTTAACACGGTAATGTATGCTCCTGTATCGCTGGAACCGCCGCCCTATTCCTTTCCTTGTGTTTTCACTTCTATCTATCTGTGACCTAGGCACATGCTAACCAACCAACTAACGGACCGACCGACTATTTGCGTTTCGAAATGATCTATTTTCCCCCCTTTAGGAATACCGTTTGTGGTTCTGAAAAGAACCGATTCGTATATAAGAGATTATGCCTCGTGAGCTAGCTCTACGGGACAGTCGACCTTCTTATCGTCGTTCACATTACAATTTTTTTTTCTTATCAGATCTAGGCTCGTTCCCCGCGAATACGCCGGGCCAGCTGAATATCCTTCGGCATGATCGTAACGCGTTTCGCATGGATGGCGCACAGATTGGTATCCTCGAATAGACCTACCAGGTACGCCTCGCTGGCCTCCTGAAGGGCCATCACCGCGGAACTTTGGAATCGCAGATCGGTCTTAAAATCCTGGGCGATTTCCCTCACTAGCCGTTGGAAGGGCAATTTTCTGATGAGTAGTTCGGTGCTCTTCTGATAACGGCGTATCTCCCTTAGGGCGACGGTGCCGGGTCTATACCTATGCGGTTTCTTAACGCCGCCGGTCGCCGGGGCGCTTTTGCGAGCCGCCTTAGTGGCGAGTTGTTTACGCGGCGCTTTACCGCCTGTCGACTTCCTAGCTGTCTGCTTCGTACGCGCCATCTTTGTTTGTCGGTGTGCGAAGTCAATAAAAACGGGAGCGCTACGCAGCAGTTTCGGTAGTCAACTGCGAGTGCCGTACAGGAACGTCGTTAACCGATCGACCAACGTCCTAACTAAGAATCTTCTGGAAACCGTCGTCTACGAGTTTATACATATACACATTACAATATGACCGGCCGTGGAAAGGGTGGTAAAGGTTTGGGAAAAGGAGGCGCGAAGCGACATCGCAAAGTTCTGCGCGATAACATCCAAGGAATCACCAAACCGGCGATCAGGCGTTTAGCCCGTCGTGGCGGAGTGAAACGTATATCGGGTCTGATTTACGAAGAGACACGGGGCGTACTCAAGGTATTCCTCGAGAACGTAATCCGTGACGCCGTTACGTACACCGAACACGCCAAGAGGAAGACGGTAACGGCCATGGACGTCGTGTACGCGCTGAAGAGACAGGGACGTACGCTATACGGCTTCGGCGGTTAAGCGGGACGCCGTCCGTTCCGAAAGAGGCGACCCGCATTCGGACCGTCGTCCTCCCCTCTCGCCGATCGGACGGTAACGTCCGCTCTTATATTTTAACGACCGGTTCTTTTCAGAACCAAAATATCAACTTATTAAGAAGAAGAAAAAAAAAAACCAAAAAAAAGGGTGGGAGGGAGGGAGATAGGGAGGGAGGAAGGGAGAAAGGGTGGGAGGGTGGTAGGCAGGTAGGGGGGAAGGAGGTAGGGAGGGAAGGAGGTAGGGTGGTAGGGAGGTAGGTAGGTAGGTAGGTAGGTAGGTGGGCGGGTGGGGCGGAGACGTGCGGGGCAAGCTACGCGTCCTACGACCTGCACTTCCGTCCGTATGTACAACCGTCACGAGTTTAACCCGGTTCCGCCACGAAACATTCCGTCTTCGGGTATGCATGCATGCGTATATGATGCTATTTATTTATAGATAGATAGTTAGATGAGGCGTTGGGTGAGCGTACGTATACACCGGTATTAAAGTGCGAGTGCTGCGACGACGATATCTCGCATATACGATCGATCGTTTTCGCTTTTCTACCGCGATTTGTGGCCCTGAAAAGGGCCGTATGTGTCTCATCGAGGCCGGTAACTGCGCGCATCTTGGGCGAGTTTACGGCTTCTTCTCGGTCTTCTTAGGTAGAAGTACCGCCTGAATGTTCGGTAGTACACCGCCCTGGGCGATAGTTACCCCCGAAAGCAGTTTGTTCAATTCCTCGTCGTTGCGTATGGCCAGTTGCAAATGCCTAGGGATGATACGGGTCTTCTTATTATCTCTGGCCGCGTTTCCGGCCAACTCCAACACTTCGGCCGCTAAGTATTCCATTACGGCGGCTAGATATACGGGGGCCCCGGCTCCTACGCGTTCGGCGTAGTTACCTTTACGCAGCAGTCTATGGATACGTCCGACCGGAAATTGCAATCCCGCACGGCTGGAGCGCGACTTGGCCTTCCCCTTCACTTTACCTCCTTTACCGCGTCCCGACATTGCGCTACTATAGATCGATCGTCAAACGAAACAACTAGCTAAACGATACGGAAGCGGCGGATGATGATATATCGATGGCGACGACGGCGTTCGTACATCGACTGTGCGCCGTTCCGTTTTTTTTTTTCCTCCCTTTCTTTTGCTGGTTTTTCTGCCTTCCGGCAATGAACCAGTCTCCTCCTGTCCTCTCATCCCATAATGATTGATTGGATGAGAGCCTTGCATTTGCTTCCTCGTTGTTTAAAGGTGTGCTGCCAACCCTTGTATCCTAGGACACGGGTGGCGCCTCATCCTCAAGATGGCTTCATCTCGTTTTCTAAGGGTTCTCTGCCTTAGATCTTCCAGCTTCAGCTGCTCTTGGATCTCGCTGTTTCTTATGTACCATGGTAAGGCGCAGCATTTCCTTATCAGTGTCCTGGCATTTATCTCCGCCCTCTTGATTGCTTTCTCTGAACCCTTGCACCATATCTCTTCTCCGTAGGTACTCGCTGGGAGCGCGATCGCTGTGAAGATCCTCCTCCGTAGCTTCAAGGTTAGTTTGCTGCCCTCCCTTATGAGTGGGTACATCTTCTGCAACTTTTTCCTTGCTATTGTTCCCCTCCTCTTCGTATGCTGTTCCATTTCCAGCATTTTATCTATCTTTATTCCAAGATATATCCCGCTTTTCTTTATCTGGATCCTCTTTCCTTTCCAAGTGATCCCTGTTGAAGCTAGTCTTTTCCTCCCGAAACTTATCACTTCCGTTTTCTCCTCATTTAGCTTCATTTTCCACTTTTCCGCGTATTTCCCTATATCTTCTAAGATCTTAGTCATCTTTCCGGTGCATGCCTCTAGATTCTTGCCTTGTGTCACCACGGCCGTGTCGTCCGCGAACTGGAAAACTCTTGTTTGTGGGTCGGTCACCGCTTTCGGCATATCGTGGACGAAGATGTTGAATAATATAGGGGATAGGGGAGACCCTTGTGGCAGATCTTCTTGTGCTCTTCTTTCCGACGATACTTTCTTGTTTACCCGGACTCGGAAGCTCCTGTCCGCCAGCCATTCTTGCACGATTTTGGTCAGGTAAATGGGGATTGCCAACTTCCTCATTTTGTATATCAGGCCTTCCTTCCAGACCTTATCGTATGCTTTTTCTACGTCCAGCAGTGCCGCCATTGCCGCCTTCCTGGGGCCCATCTTCCTCCTAATATCTTCCACCAGGTTCATGGCTTGTTGGACCGCTCCTAGGTGGTGCCGGAAGCCAAATTGGGTATCTGGTATCAAATTGTTTCCTTCAAGCTGGTCTTCTATTCTGATTTTAATTATCCTTTCCACGATCTTGGCGAACGCGTTCAGGAGGCTGATGGGTCTCCGGTTCTTGGGTTTGGTGGGATCTTTCTCGCCTTTCGGTAGCGTGATTATTATGGCTCTTTTCCAGCATCTCGGGAAAGTCGCTGTTTCCAGGCAGGCGTTAGTTATTCTGGTTAATTCACTCTTTTGCTGTTCCCATTAGTTTGATCGCCCTGTTGGTTAGTCCGTCCTCCCCCGGGGCTTTCTTGGCGGCTAAGGTCTTTATTATCCCTTCTATCTCGTCCACGCTGGTGAGTTTCGGGTCTGCTGGTACCATTCTCTTCAACCTGTCGTACTCTTCCCTCACCCTGTCTCTTGTTTTCTTGTCTGATGTGGCTTGACAAGTGAACTGGCTTTCGAGGAAGTTCGCTACTACCTCCGCCTTCTCGGCATCTTTGTAGTACCAACTCCCTTCTACTTCCACCGGTGCGTTGGGCTGTGTTCTTCTTCCAAGCCTCTTTACTAGCGGCCAAAGCTGGTTCGGGTTCTCCTCAACTTCTCCTATTGCTTCCTCCCACTTCTGTTCTTTCTTCCTTGTTATCATTTTGTCGACCTCTCTTTTAGTTTGTTGTACTCCGCCTTATCTGTCGCCTTCTTTGTCCTGTTCCATTGTTTCTTGGCCTCGTATTTCCTTTGTATTAGTTTTTTATCTTCCCTCTTCAGGTCCCACCTATTCCATCTTCTTGGTTCTGTTCTCCTCTTGCTCCTTTCGAGGGCCTCTTTTACATCGCTGGTTAATCGCTCAGCCGCCTGTTCTACCTCATCCTTCCGGATCCTTCTCTCGCCGTACTTGTATTGAGCCGCTAAATACTGGAACTTCGCCCAGCTTATTTTCGTGTTGTCCCTTCCGTCGGCTTCTCTCGAGGTCTGGATGGTCGTCATTACCGGGAAGTGGTCCGAGTCCAAGCAATGCATCGTCTTTGGGGGTGTTACTTTTGCCCCTTTGACTATGAAGATGTCCAGTACATCCCCCCTCTTTCCGTTGTGCGGGCAGGTCGTGATGTCTTCCGGTCCCAATATCCTTACATCCTTTCTCTTCTCGCTCCATCCTAGCACGAACTTCCCGTTGGGGTTGGCGACTCTCGCGTTCCACGCCGGGTGTTTCGCGTTCAGGTCCCCCCCTACTATTGTGTTTGGCGTTCTCATTAGTTCTTCTAGGTCGGCTTCCTCTATTATATTTTTTGGTGTGTTATACACCGAGAATAATCTCACCTTTCCACCTTTCACGCCTATTTCTATTCCCAGGGCCTCCACTCTGGTGTTAGTCTCTATCCGTCTTGCCGGGATGTTATTCCTGACGAGTACGGCCACCCCTCCCCCCGGTGCGCCCGCTCTATCTCTGCGGAACGTCTGGTATCCCGCCATTCTCCAGCCGTCCCCCGGTTTCAGCATGGTTTCCTGGACCATAATTATCCCGATTTCTTCCTCCTGAAGGAAAATCCCTAGTTCGTCTTTCTTGGTTTTGACCCCGTTGGCGTTCCACGTCACTATCTTGAGGGTATCCTTTCTATTCACTTGATTTATTTTTTGTCTATCCATTAATTATTTTCTTAATGGACGGAAGCATCTGCATAATCTCCTCGGCTAATACTACGAACCGATTGAGTTGTTCTTGCTTGTCGTTGTTTGTTTTCTTTCCCGCCGCTTCCGCAAAGGATACCCCTTCCCTTCTGATTGATTGGGTTGCCTTCTTTCTCCTTTCTTCCTCTTTCCTCTCCTTTATTCGGCAGGGATGTTCCGGACACTCCCTGCTCGCCGCGTGATGTTGACAATCCGCAGTCCAAGACCCCGTCCCCCGACCGGAAACCACCCCAAGCTTCCGGAGTCAAGCCCAAAAAGTGCCCCCCGATCACCATTCAGAATAAGGACAGGTGGACCGCCATTACTGTCCTCCTTCGGAACAAGAACATCGCCTTTACGAAGGCAAGAAACACAGCCGACGGTATCAGGGTTGAGCCCGCCTCCCCCGATGACTACCGGAAGATGAAGTCCCTTCTCGACTCCGAGAAGTTACAATACTTCACATACCGTCTCCCGGAGGAAAAACCTCTAAGGGTCGTCCTTAGAGGTTTTTCGATGATACCGATATCTCCACTGAGGAGATCGCCGCCGACCTTGCCGCCAAGGGATTCCCCAACGCGTCCGTCCATCGGATGCTAAAATCCCGTGGCAAAGCCCCCATGCCTCTGGTCGTTGTCCAGGTCGACAAGACCGAAGAAGCCAAGAAGCTTTTCCAAATCACCAAGCTTCTAGACCTCGAAGTCAAGGCAGAATCCCCGCAGAAAAGCACCGTGGCGACACAGTGCTTCCGCTGCCAACGTTTCGGCCACACGCAGCGCGAATGTAAAATGGCCCATCGCTGCCTCAAGTGCGGTGCCGATCACGCTTCGGCCACTTGCACCAAAAACGCCAGCACCCCCGCCACATGCTGCAACTGCGGTGGCCCTCATCCCGCCAGCTACAGGGGTTGCCCCAATACCCCTGTCATCCAGCGCGCCCCTCAACCCCCCAAAAGGGCCGAGCAAGCCCCACCAAGGCAAGCTCCTCCCGCCACACCTAAAGTGGCCCCCAACGCGTGGCCCTCCCTCCCCCAACGTAAACCCACGGTCCCCAACAGGACCAGCGCACCCGCCAGCGTCCCCTCTCCCCTACCCTCCAGCAGCAAACCTTCACCCCCGGCTGCTGCTGCCCCCCGCTCCCTCCCGGCCCCTAGCAAGCCTGCCGCCCCCCGTCCCAAAAAACCTTCTCCAGGCGCGAACAAGCCCAAGCGCCCGTCCGTTCCCTCCGCTGGGAACTTCTTCTCCCCGGATCACGTGGCTGGTCTCCTAGCCCTCGTGTTCCGGATTGGCTCGGCACTCTCAAACGCCAGAACCAACGAGGACATAGTGCAGATCGTCCTCGGCTTCACGCCGGAGATTTGTCAACTGTTCAACGTTGTCCATGGCTAGACGACCGAGGCAACTGAACTCCCTCCGGGTGTGCGCGTGGAATGCAAATTCCCTCGCCCCCAAAATCCTCGGCCTAGTCGAGTTCACCAGGCGACTCAACATCGACGTGCTGTTGATCTCTGAGACCCATCTCAGGGCTGCAGACACGGTCAAGATCCCCGGATTCGCGCTCCACCGCTCCGACCGCATCCACGGCCGTGGCGGAGGGGTAGCGGTATTCGTCAAGAGCACCATCGCTCACCATCTCTGCCCTTCTCCAAACCTGGTCGGGCTCGAACTCTGCAGTGTGATCCTCTCCACAGCGCAAGGTCCCCTAAGGCTCATCTCCGCCTATAAACCTCCCCAAGCGCAAATCACTGCAGGGATGCTAGATGCCATCTTTGCCGAGGATACCCCCACAATCCTGGCCGGCGATCTTAACGCCAAACACCCTTCTTGGAACTCTAGGATCACCACCCGCGCAGGTCGCACCCTCTTCGATTTAGCTTCCCAACGGGACATCATCATCGATGGGCCCGTTGAACCCACTCATTACGGCACCATAGGACGCCCCGATGTCATTGACATCATGATCGCCAAGAATATCAGGGCGGATCATTCCATCACATCTCTGCACGAACTCGACTCGGATCACAACCCGATCCTAATCGAGCTCGGGAATCCCACCCCGGCGGACGAACCCTCCTTCGCTACCGTCATGTCCTGGCCGGCCTTCACGGCTCACCTACATGACAACCTCGGAAGGATACCTCGCATCGAAGACGTCCCCCAGCTCAGTGAAGAGGTCCAGGGCTTCACTGAACTAGTCCTCCGATCCCTCAACTTCGCAGGAAACCCCGTTAGAAGGAAGCCCAAATCCGCCTCCCTACCCCCTGACCTTCTAGCGCTCATCAGGGAAAAGAACAGGGCCCGTCGCCAGTACGCCCGTTCCTTCGATCCTGCGGATAGAATCCTGGCAAACCGACTTTCGGTTGAAGTCCGCTACGCCCTCCGCCGTCATCGCAATCTCTCCTGGCAGGAGAACCTTGCCCAACTCGACGAGAACCCCAAGCTTTGGCAGGTCAAAAAAGCCCTCGACAGAAGGCACGTCCCAACAGTCCCTCCCATCCACGGACTAAACGGCGTCGTCTATTCTGACGAAGACAAGGCCGAGGCCTTCGCCGATCATCTGGAGCGGGTTTTCACCCCGCATCTGGAGGGCGGAGACCTCGAACTCGACTCCCTCGCCGACAGACAATGCCGACAGCTGTCGGGTCCCGTCCCGGGCAACATTCTCCCCGTCTCTCCCAGCGAGCTCAAAAGCGTCCTGAAATCCCTAAAGCCCAAGAAAGCCCCAGGCCTTGACAACATTTCGTACGCAGCCATGAAGGCCCTCCCCAGAAAAGGCGTTATGTCCCTACTAAACATCTACAACGCCTGCTTCAGGCTGCGTCACTTTCCTGATCTGTGGAAAACCGCGCTCATCACCATGATCAGGAAACGTTCCCAAGACGCCCAGTTCCCCCAAAACTATCGCCCCATTAGTCTCCTACCAGTCATGGGGAAGATCCTAGAAAGGCTCATTCAAACTCGGCTTCGCGGCGAGATCGAAGATCTAGGCGCCATCCAACCGGAGCAGTTTGGATTTCGTCACGGCCACTCTACCACCCACCAACTCCACAGGCTCGTAGACCATATCACCGATGGCTTCAATAAAAAACACACCACGGCAGCCCTCTTCCTCGACATCGCAAAGGCTTTCGACCGAGTCTGGCATAATGGGCTTGTTTACAAGCTCATTCAGCTCAACATCTCCCCCCCTCTCGTCAAGCTCATACAATCCTTCCTCCAAAACGAATCACGCCACCATACTAGCAGGAGACCTCGATACCAAACATATTAACTGCAATTCGAAAACTAATAATCGCAAGGAAATAAACCTGAAGAAAAAAGTAGCGGAATCACGAAACTGTAGATGCCGCCACGGAGAGCACACATATATACACACAACAACCGGATCTTCAGACGTCCTGGATGTGGTCGTCCTAAAAAACATCTCCGTTCCCTACCACCTAGATTGATTGCTTAAACGAAGAAACCGCTGAACTGTGGGGGTTGACGAATCTCCTAAGAACCAAAAAAACACAAGATGCCGTTCATTCATAGATCATGTCACCAATAACGAGGAAAAAGCTGAAGAATTGGCAAACTATTTTGAATCCACATTCAGGCCGAACCCACCAATCAGTCCGGATCATACAAGCCTGCAATGATTTCAGCGATACTACAGAGACTATATCCTTGACATTATCAAAAACATCAAGCACCTGGCTTGGATGGCATAACAAACACAGCCATCAAACACATCATTCCCGATCGCATAGATGCCCTAAAGAATATCATAAACGCCGTACTACTACATCAGCTTTACCCAAAACCTTAGAAGCACTCATCCATAATTTTGATACACAAACCCGAAAAATCCGTCAATAAAACAGAAGGCTATCGCCCAATCAGTTTCCTGCCAGGACTTAGCAAAACGCTTGAACGGATAATTCAAAAACGACTACCTGCCTAGGTAGAAGGTAAGCAAATCATTCCTGGATTCCAATTTAGATTTCGCCAGGAACACTCCACAACCCAGCAACTAATCAGGATAACCCGGTTTATCACAAACCACAAGGACAGATCTACCCCGACTGCGGCCGTCATGCTGGACATCGAGAAGACCTTTGACAGAGTTTGGCACGAGGGACTCATACATAAATGAGACTATACCGGATACCAAGTACCTGGGAGTCACCATAGATAAACACCTTACATAGACCACGCAAGTAAGAGTTAAAAAGGAAAATTGAGAACGCTCTGCCCACTTATAAACGCAAAAAGCACTCACAATCAGCAACAGACTCGGATTACTGAAGACCTTCCTTATCCCAATACAGTCACCTATACCGGCGAGATATAGCAACAA
This sequence comes from Oryctes rhinoceros, assembly GCA_020654165.1. Taxonomy (NCBI): domain Eukaryota; kingdom Metazoa; phylum Arthropoda; class Insecta; order Coleoptera; family Scarabaeidae; genus Oryctes; species Oryctes rhinoceros. Next base: position 16,474 of record JAIOKQ010000064.1, read on the forward strand.
GCCTCTGAAAGGCAAAAAAAAAAAACAAATCCAAGCCAAACTCAACAATACCACTAGAATCGTTGGAATGTTGGAGTCCCAAGATACGTAACCAACCAGACACTGCTGCAGGAATTGCAAATGGACAACCTAGACGTCATAATATACTAATATCGGACTCGAGTCTGGAAAGCCTAACAGAGCTTGGTAAAAAGATAACAAAAATTAACACCATGGAGGATATAAAGAGGCATTTCGATGTTCCGCCTCACCCAGCAGAGGAGAATGTCGCGGTTGACCTCACTTTCCTTTCGCATACAATCTTCCCCGGCGAAAATATAGAGAATACAAACACCCTTGAAAATACTGAGAAAGGTGAGTGAAAAACTGTCAAAACTACACTATTGAATCGCGGTTCCCCCAATCCCGTGATCCCAAAATCCCCGCCAAAAGAGGCGGTTAGCTATCGTCCCAGCGGGAGTAACCCGCAAGTTAGAGTACTCTTTTAACGTTGACTGGTAAACAGGTACGGTATATTAGTGGGCCACTTGGACATGGATACGGATCAGCCAGTAGTAGCTGTACAAAACAACAGGCAGAAGAGAGATATGCCGCCAACATCTACATCAGCTACCCCTACTAAGCAACAAAATTATTTGCTTCGTGATCAGAGTTACCAATTTCAATCAGGAATTGAGGACACATTTAGATGCTATCACTCCAGAGTATTATCAACAATTTACGGGGGATAAGAAGGGCCGGGAGAAAACCTTTGTGTTCATTATCAAAGGGCTGCATGACGATGTAACTGCTGCAGAGATCAAAGACGAGCTCACCAACGGAACAAAATCCCATTTTCATGATAACCGTTCCCAAAGGAACTGCTATCAACGATTTGAATACCAAGGCAAGGTACCTCCAGCGTACCATGGTATACTACGAGCCGCACATTTCCTAAAAGGAAATTATTCAATGCAAAAAATGCCAGGAGTGGGGCCACGCAACAACTAACTACTATCTAAAGGTTGTAAGATGTGTCAAATGCGCAAAAAGCCATCGGTTATATGAATATGAAAAGCCCAGAGCTCCCAGGCAGCTATTTTGCAACTGTGGGGGTGGGCACCCAGCTTCGAGTACCTCGTGCGAGGTGTACACTCAGGCACTCGAGGCGAGAAACAAAAGAAAAGTGCAAACACAGATTTCTGGCGAAGCCGATCGGAAAGTATACCTCGGCGCCGTTATCGAAGATGAACGCACCTACGTGGAAAGCTCGCGACGAAAGCTCGATATACCAGAAATCCTCGACGCCGCCGTCACACTATTTTTAAACGGGGACGCCGCGCGATGGAACGAGGCGCGCCGTGGAACTTTCATCTCCTTCAGGGATTTCGAAGAGCGGTTCCTCATGGAGTTCCAGGAGACGCCTGGCACTCAAAATGGCCGACTACAACCGCCCGGCAGTTGCCGGACGAAACCCCTATGGCGTTTCGGTACAAGAAGGATTGGCCGAAGCACGAGCTGGCGGCGCACCTTATCGACCAGCTGAGTCGCGAGTACCGGATGCATCTGGCCCACACCCAGCCAACCAGTATTATCGACGTCTTGCACGAGTGCAAGAGGTGGATGCTTATCCTGAGGGAGCATTGCAGCCCTGAAAGCCCGACGAAGGCGAAGCGAGCACCGACCGCACCGAGAAACGAACCACCACCGCCGCGGAACGACCGGATATCTGAGGTGCCCCGCGGAAACCGCGATAAACACTCTTCCTTGCCACGACATTGGTTTTGCCCGAAGCGGCACTACAACCGGGACTGCCCGCGGCAGCCGGAATGGTTTCGGGAGCGGCATCCAAGGTGGGGACGCCGACGGGGCCGCTCGACCGCACCAAGGGTCGGGGCGGCCCAACTCGCGCAGATAAGCGCCGCGCCAATCTCTAAAATCGACGTGCACGTGAGCGGCCGGATCGTACAGGCCGTCGTCGACACGACCGCCAGCCACAACTTTTGCCGGCCGCAACATGTTACCAAACCGCGACAGATCGAGCAGTGGGAATTCCACTTGGCAGGGGCGACACAGACACTGACCCTCGACCGGGAGGGACGAGTGCAGGGCACAGCTCGGGGCGTCGATATCGACTGCCAGGTACTTGTTTCGCCGGGATTACGGGAGGACTTCATCCTAGAGTATGCCTGGCTCGCGGAGAATGACGCGGTACTCGACGCGAAAAGGGGATGCCTCTATGTCGGTAAGGAGCGTTGGCATGTGCTCCACTTTTCCCAGCCGTATCGTCCCCGCTCAGAACCCCAGGAAATGGACAGACCGACTTTTCCCTTGGAACATCTAGGCACGACCACCCGCCGCGAAATCGAGCGAATACTCCGCGATTTCGCCGCATTCTTCAGGACCGGCAATGTGCGCCCGACGGCCACTACCGAGTACGTAATACGGCTGCGGGACAACGCGCCGGTACATCGACCGCCGTACAGGTACTCTCCGGACAAGAAACGGATAATCGCCGCCGAGATCGAGAAGATGCTCGCGGCGGCCGTTATTCGCCCCAGCTATAGCGAATACAATTCGCCAATCGTTATTGTAGCGAAAAAGGACGGGAAACCGCGGTTTTGCGTCGACTACCGCGCCCTGAACGCAAAAACCGAAGATGAAGTGAGCCGGTTACCGCCGATCCAGGAGACGTTGCGACCTCGGCGGTGCGACAGTTTTCAGCACCCTGGACTTAAAGAGCGGATACTGGCAGGTCGGGATGGCCGAAGCCAGCAAGCACCTGACTGCATTTTCTACGCCGGAGGGAGCGGCGTACGAATTTAATGTCAGGCCGTTCGGCCTGAAGAATGCGCCCACCACCTTTCAGATGGCGCAGGAGGTGCTTGTGGGGTATCTGCGGACGTTCGCGATGGTGTACCTCGACGACATCATCGTATACTCGACAGACGAGGAAACACATGCCCGACACCTTGCCCTCATCTTCGAACAGTTATCGCAGCACGGATTGAAGCTCAATCCGGAAAAATGCGTGCTTGCGACCCGTTCCACCGACTATCTCGGGCACCAAGTTACTACCGAGGAAAACCACCCGCAGGAAGGGCACGTCACCGCCGTCCAGACTGCCGTCACGCCCAAGACGCGGAAGCAATTACGGCAGTTCCTCGGGATCATCAATCGGCTGCGAGACTACATTCCCAAGTGTTCAACCGTAATCGCGCTCCTAACCGACGTACTAACAACCAAGAAACTGTATTGCTGGACTCCGGAAGCGGGCGTCACGTTCCTGAAGATTAAGGACGCGGCCGCCAAACCTTTGCTTCTCCACCGGCTCGACTTCGAGCACCCTTTCGTCCTGCAGACGGACGCGAGTCAGCAGGGAGCAGCGGCGATCCTTTACCAAACCATCAGCGGACAACGTCGAATCGTTAGCTGCGCTAGTATGCGGTTCAACAAAATCGAAAGGGCATACCATATCAATGAGCAGGAATGCCTCGCTGTGATATGGGCGGTGAAACGATACCGGGCGTACCTAGAAGACAGACCTTTCGTCCTCAGGACCGACAGTAAGGCGCTCACTTGGCTAACGGCGGTGAAGGATACCCGGTCGAAACTGCTGTGATGAGCACTGCTCTTACAAGAGTACAGTTACACAGTAGAACACGTCCCCGGAAAGGAAAACGAGCTGCCCGACCTCCTACCCCAACATATGATACAAGCCGACGAGCCCCTCGTGGAGATCGTGCAAAACGCGCAGCAGGAAGACGAGGAAACGGCAGAGCTAGGCCGCCAACTTGCCGAAGCCGCGTCCGAGAACGCGATCCGGGACGAATATACGAACGTAGACGGCTAGCTGCGCCGATGATAGGTATTTGCTGGTGGTTCTACAGAGCGTGCGAGAAAGGGTGATCTACCAGTACCATGACCACCCTACCGCAGGACACCCCGGCGCCGAAGAAACAATTCGAACCATTCAGCGACGGTTCCATTGGCCTGGTTCCCGGACGGACGCCGAAGCGTACGTCCGGAGCTGCGCGCTGTGTAACGCCTACAAGCGCGGTCCGCTCCAGAACAAGGCGACCGCACCAGCCTTACCTTGCGACCCCTTACGACCGCACCAGCCGGTGAGACCGTTCGAAGTCGTCTCGGTAGACATCATCGGACCACTCCCCGTATCCCGCAAAAAAAACCGATACGCGCTCACCCTCGTTGACCTCCATACCCGTTGGACGGAAGCCGCCGCCATCACGAGCGTGAACACCGCCACTGCCGTCGCGTTCTTAGAACAAGTATTCCACCGCTACGGTTATCCCAGAGCGATATTAACAGACAACGGATGCCAATTCACCTCGGTTGCCTGGGATGCCGCCATTCGCCGATGGGAAACCAAGCATCGGACCTTACCTCCGTGTACCACCCTCGTGCCAACCCGGTAGAACGACGAAACCAAGAGGTAAAGAAAGGAATCCGCCTACAGCTAGAGGGACGCCATCCCGATCTTTGGGATGATAAGTTAGACTTGGTCCTGTTCGCCCTACGTTGCCGGAAGAACGCCGCCACCGAACTCACCCCGGTCCAAGCACTTTTCGGCGTAGAGCTCCGCCGCCCCGGAGAATGGAGAGACCCGTTACCGGAGGATCAGTTGGATCCGGAAGAGCGCCGCGAGAAAGTGCACGCAAACGAGCAGCGATACCACCAGCGGCGATATTTCGACGAAGATGGCGTTATACCCGTTACACGTACGAACAGCGACTTTAGACCCCAGGAGCCAGCGAAACCCCACAAATTCGTCGACTGTACGAGGGTGCATTACAGTACCTTGCGCCGTTGTCACCGTCCTGTCAGAGAGAAAGACCGTAGGGAATTTAATAAAGACCTCCAACCACTTCCTACATTCTTTTACTACCCTGCGCCGCACCTCGTACGGGGCGTGAAGTGATCGTCGATCCGTGCTTCACCACGTTTTGTTTTTCGTTTTCAAAACGCCGACGGTAATAAGTGTATAGTTCAGCTTTCGGTAGGTGTCGACTGAGTAGACCTTACACAGACAGGTGATACACGAACGGCGGGGTCGCAAAAAGAAAGACGCATGAGTAGCGTTAAAAAATTAACTAAAGGAAAAGGCAGATACGATCAATGCTCGTCTGATTCAGACTTGAGTATGGACACTTTACCAGTACTAGCCGGGAAAATGAGCAAGTTGGTTAAGGAAGATGCGAAGAAAAGGTTCGAAGCTACAGTGGCAGAAGAAACACCGAGCTTCCAAGTAGTGAACAGAAAAAGTGGCCGTAAGGACCAGGATGGGCTACTCGAGTACTTCAATGTAGAAGTACAAAATAGATTACGGCATACTAGCCGAGGAAAACGTGGTTTGCCAAGATACAGAGATGGGCCCAGCAGTAGTGAAGGCGGATCCGCGGCAGCCGCAACAAGAAGAGCCGCCTGCGAAGAAGCAAAAATCGCCGCCGATCTGTTTTCCCGCTAGAATCGGGAAACATTACCAAGAGTTCCGAGCCTGCCTGAATGTTATATCAAATAAATATTACCAACAATTCACTGGTAATACAACAGCCAAAGTATACTTTGAATGTATCAGCGATTACAAGAAACTTATCGCCGAATACCAGGGGAAGCTCCCCTTTTATACGTGTACCCCGCTCGAAGCGCACGTATGCCTACCTAATAAAAGGGCTCCATGAAGAGGTGACGTCGGAAGATTTAAAGGCAGAACTGACAGAATTGGAGATTAGAGTGTAGAGAGAGTTCAAAAACACACGAACGCCCATATTTATGATAACGGTACCAAAAGGCACTCAGCTAAAGGACATACAAAACAATGCGAAATATCTGCAACGGTCGCGGGTCTACTACGAGCTGCACGTGAACAAAAAAACTGGTAACGCAGTGTAAGAAGTGCCAGGAATGGGGGCATGCGACAAGCAATTGTTTTCTAAACCTATCGCGGTGCGTCAGATGTGCGCAATCACATGCATCATACGATTGCCCACAAAAATCGAAAGAGTACCCGGTCAAATGCTGTAATTGCGGCGGACAACATCCGGCGTCAAACACAAAGTGTGAGGCGTACGCGAAGGCGGTAGAGCAAGAAAAAAAAAACAAGGCAGAAGAAAACCAGCGGAAACCGGATAGAATAACAAATACGTGCCGGCCCTAATGCCCAAACAAAATGCTTGGCATAAGGACAAGGACTTCTCGCGGTTACCACGCACCCAATCAGGGAAGGGGGCCGAGCCAAGAGCGAGAGAGGTGGAGCCACCGAGGAGAGCTGATGCCAGCCAGCCAATCCCGGCCCCCAGAACGAGACACCAATCGCGAAGGAGCGAATCGATGAGGAGGGGCAGCCAGGCAGCGATGGCGAACCAAGATGGCGACCGCGGGGAAATAGGTAATCGCGGGGAGTCGCGATTCCACACCCCGCGAGTTTAATACCACCTACGATGATTAAGATTGTACTATGGAACTGCAACGGTATCTCCGACAAATTGGCGGAGATAACAGAGTATGTCAAAATAGAAAAGTGCAACTATTGCTGCTAAACGAAACTCGCTTATCGCCGGCGTACCAAATCAAAATACCTGGTTACCGCATCGAGGAGAAGCGAGGGGCGAACGGACATGGCAAGGTAGCAATGACTATCCGTGTATGCTGGGGAAGATCCAGCGTACACTGGATCCAGGAAGATCATCGTCCAGGTCAGGTATGTGATAAACGGTATCCTAAAGCTGCAACATTTCCCTGTGTATTGGAAAGGAGCCGTTGTGATTCCGGTAGCCAAGCCCCAGAAGGAACCAACATGCTTGGCAAGTTATCGGCCCATTTCACTACTCCCAACCATGTCTAACATGACCAAGGTGCTCCGAGAACTAATTCGCTAAGAACTGGAGAAGCGGGACGTCATCCCGAAGCATCAGTTCAGTTTCCGGAAGCTCCATAGCCCTAGTCATCAAGCGGCGAAGCTGGTGACGAACATCACGGAGGGGTATATAACTCCAAAAAGCACACTGCAATGGTACTCTTCGACATGGAGAAGGCGTTTGACAGGGTCTGGCACGCAGGTTTGCTGGCCAAGCTTGTTCGATGTGGATTTCCGCCGCCGCTTACCCGTATCATCGAAAGCTATCTGACCGGTCGCACCTTCGTGGTGCAGGTTAGAAATTCCAGATCAACCAGCAAACCTGTTCCCGCAGGGGTACCGCAAGGGTCAGTGATAGGACCGGTCTTATACAATATGTATACACACGATTTGCCGAATTTTCCCAACAACGATATAGCGCAATACGTCGATGATGCGATATACCGCGATATATGCTGAATCACATCACCCCTTTGCAGCCGTCCAAAATGTCCAAAGTCATCTCCATATTTTGCAAAGGTACTTGGCGCGATGGTAGCTCACCGCAATGCCCGCTAAGTCATCGTTCATCGTCTTCACCCGCAGGGTGCACCCCCCTTGCGGGTACCTATTCCCCCCGGACTAGACGGCTCGGCTATTCCATTAGCAAATCCCATCCGGTATCTTGGCATACTACTGGATCGCGGCCTACGGTTTGCACCCCACATAGAGACCAACGTCCGTAAGGTAGCTGCCCTAATCAAAGCGCTATACCCCATACTTGTTAGCCGCAACGCTTTCCGGCTTAACAAAATTCTTCTACACAAGACTTCCTCGGCCGGTCCTTATACATGGTGCGCCCATACTGCACCATGTTGCCAGATCGCATACTCGCAAACTCCAGGTCTGCGAGAACAAATGCCCACGCCTCATCCTCCGACGGCCCAGGTACACCCCCATCCGGGATCTCCACCAAGAGGCTGGAGTTCTCCCTGTGATGGGGCACGTAGCCGTCATAGCGAAACGGTTCTACGATGGAACGGAGGGTCACCCCAACCCTCTAGTCCGGAAGATCACCCGAGTAAGGAGAAGGACGACTAAGCATCTCTTCCCGTACCAGCAACTGGAGATCTACATCCGAAAGCCCTAGAAGTCCTAGACGACACAACGACAACGACTCCTTTGGAAGCACCCCATTACACATATTATTGTTGTAAATATATGCATCTGAAATAAAGAATTGTTGAAGAAGAAGTTCTCGTCCGACCACTGAAGCCAAGCACGGTCGGGCGCGGTTAGTACTTGGATGGGTGACCGTTTAGGAACACCGCATGCCGTTGCCTCTTTTTGCCATGCCATGCCAGTATGCCAGTTCTCGTCCGATCTCCGCGGTGAAAGGACACATTTTTTATGTCTCGTGCGATAATAGTCTTTATTGTGTTGCGCATACGGGTTATTTCGTATGTGTAAGTGTAACAATAGATTTAGAACAAGAGTTTCACATATGGTAATTAGTGGATGTGGCCATAAATCATATTGGTTGTGCGCGAAGTGCAGAGTTCAGTGTTCAGTATGTGTGGATTGAGTGGGTTTTACACAGACAGGTGATACACTGACAGGGGGGTCTAATGACTCGCTTGAAGGCGGTCAGTAGGAGAAGGGTTACGCGTATCAAACACTCCGACAATGACTTGGACTCGAGTTTGGAAAGCTTGACAGATCTTAGCAAAAAGGTAACTGAAAAAGTAACTAAAATTTATACTATGGAGGATGCGGAGAGGCATTTTGATGCCCCACCCCATCCGGTAGAGCATATTGACGCGGTTGAAATTCAGGGAATACAAAAACCCCGGAAAAAGGTGAGAAAGGTGAGTGGAAAACAGTTAAAGTTACATTACCAAAACGAGGTTCGCGAAATCCCGTGATTCCAAAATCCCCAACTAGAGAGGTGGTAAGCAATGGAAGTGGTAGCTGGGCTCTATCCAGCTACTGCGCATGGTGACAGAATATCACCTTATCCACATTATGCTACTGTTTTAAATCTTATCGGTATTCAATTTTCGGTTAAAATTAAAGATTTACCAAAAATAGAAAAACTAAATAATCTAAGTATAAACCTATATGGACTAACAGAAAATACAAGTACAAAATTATCTGAAGTGGTGGGACCACTTTATTTCATCAAATTAAAGAAAGAAACTCGTATTAATTTACTGTATTTAGAACAGAATCTAAGATCACACTTTGTTTTAATTAAAAATTTATCAAGATTAGTCTCTAGCAGATGTCTACTCATGGTCATCAAATTTATCTATGTGAGGGTTGTTTATTTAAGTTTTCATCTCAACAAGCCTTAGAGAGACATGCAACAGAAGATTGGAATAAAATATGTAGAATTCTACCCTCGACCGAATTAAAAATGGATAAAAGAGGTAACATGTATCCGTCGAACATTTTAAAATTCGACAACTATGAAAGAAAATTAACTGTTCCTTTCGTGATTTATGCTGATTTTGAATGTCTTTTACAACCCATACCAAACTGCCAGCCTAGTTCAGAATCTTCTTTTTTCCGTCACTGCACATATGCATGTACCATATAGTTTTGCATATAAAGTTGTTTGTTCATTCGATCAAAGTCTCAATAAATATGTAAGTTATTCCGGTTTAAATTGTACTAAGGTCTTTATATCGCGTTTAGTAGAAGATGCAGAGTGGATGTATCATAATTACCTAAACTTGTGAAGCCATTAAATCCTCTAAGTATGGAGGAACAGAAACTCTTTAATAATGCAGAAGTTTGTCATATTTGTGAATTAGTTTGATGAAAAAAATACAAAAATGTTAGATCATTGTCATTTAACAGGTCAGTTCGGAGGAGCAAGTTATTCCAATTGTAATTTAAATTATAAAGTCCAAAACTTTTTACCAATATTTTTCCATAATTTAAGCGGATACTATTTACATTTATTTGTTAAAGAATTGTCATGTGATAATGAGAATATTGATATTATACCATTTAATAAAGAAAAATATATTGCGTTAACCAAACACGTTTTAGTAGATAAATTTGTTGACTCAGAAAGTAAACGAGAGAAGTCTGTCTATCTAAAATTAAGATTTCTTGATAGTCACAGATTTATATCGTGCTCCCTCGATAAATTAGCAACCAACCTAGCTGCCGAAAATTTTGTACATACTAGAGAACATTTTCAAGATGATGATCAATTCAAACGTATTTGTAAGAAAGGCGTTTTTCCATATCATATCGCAAGAATAATTTTTCGATTCATTAACAAATACCCTCCTCAGTAATGCAGATTATCTTCATGCACAGAGCGCGTGGAAAACATTTGCTTGCAAAACTCTGATGGACTATTCAAATTTATATTTAGAAACACATGTTTTGTTGTTGACCGATATCTTTGAAAATTTTCGCAAAGTTTGCATGAAAAAATAAGTTGGATCCAGCTCACTATTATACTAGTCCAGGTCTGACTTGGGACGCTATGTTGAAATATACAAAAATAAAATCGAGTTAATAACTGATATTGATATGCACCATTTTATTAAGAAAAATATTAGAGAATGAATTAGTCAGTGTTCACTCCGTTACGCTCAAGCAAATAACAAATATATGCAAAATTATAATGTAAACAAACCATCTTCTTATTTAATGTATTGGGATGCAAATAACCTCTATAGGTGGTCAATGTCACAATATTTACCATTCGGCTGTTTTCGGTGGCTTTCTGATGGTGAAATTCAAAATTTTAATATGCTATCCATACATAACAATTCGGACATTGGGTACTTTTTAGAAGTTGATGTAGAATATCCATATGACTTACATGATAAACATAACGATTTGCCTTTACTTCCAGAAAATAGAGTTCCGCCCACCTCAAAATTTAATAATGCGAAATTGATGGCCAATCTATTAGACAAAAAACATTATGTACTTCATTGTAGGAGTTTAAAACAAGCTCTTCAACATGGTCTCAAGATTGTACGAATTCATCGAATTTTACAGTTTAATCAATCCGCCTGGTTACAAAAGTATATAGATCTAAATACTAGACTACGACAAGAAGCGACTACCGCTTTTGAAAAAGACTTTTACAAATTGATGAACAATGCAATATATTGGAAAACTGGGGAATGTAGACAAACATGTTAACATAAAACTCATAACTCATTGGGAAGATTTACACCACAAAAAAGGCGCTGAAACATTTATCGCTAAACCAAACTTTAAAAATATTTCAATTTTCAATCAAAATTTAGTGGCAGTTCAAATGCAAGGATTAAGTGTAGTTTATAATAAACCTATTTACATTGGTTTCTCGGTTTTGGAATTGTCAAAAACACTGATGTATGATTTTTATTATTTCTTACAAACAACTTATCAAGACAGGATTAATTTATGTTACATGGACACGGATAGTTTTATTATCAAAATATATTCTGAAGACATTTACTGCGATATAAAAAACAATCAAGGTAAGTTTGATACATCTAACTTTTGCGAAAGTTATCCATACGGTATAGCACTCAAAAACAAGGCTGTATTAGGCCTTTTTAAAGACGAAAATTCGGGTAAAATTCAAAGTGCTTTTATTGGACTTAGATCAAATATGTATTGCAATAAGGCAGACGGTAGACTGACTAAAAGAATTAAATGCATAAAAAAAGTGTAGTTGAAAATGCGATTACTTTCGAAGATTATAAAAAATGTTTACTGGGGAAAGAATTAATTTATAGGAAACAAAATCTCTTTAGAAGTAAAAAGCATACAATTTATAAGCATTACCCAGAATAAACTGGCTTTGTCTTCACACGACGATAAACGGTACATTCGTGAAGATGGTATTCATACTTTTGCTTGGGGTCATCACTGTATCCACTAAAGCACACTCTCCTCTGTCTATCCATTAAACATAAAAGTACTCTCTCTTTTACTCGTTGCTTGTAAATACATAGTATTTTTCTATTTACATACACTTTTTAAAGCTAAGTAGATATTAGTTTGCTGTTGTAAATTTTGTTACACTTTGAAAAGTACAATATGGAAAATTAGTTGTCTAATGCCTTAGTCGGATCTGCGAACAATAACAAGGACATAAAGACCTTATATCAACTCTTATTCGCCAGCCGCAAGATGGGTAAGTGGAATTGTATCGTTACATTACTACACTAAGCCTTGTCAAAGCAATGATTTTCTATCAGAAACAACGTTAAAAGGTAGCAATGTATTGTTTTATTTCAGCGCTTCAGCAGTAGTGCAGGAGGTTGAATTTTACATTGATTCTTGAGACTACACCGCAATGGATGTAATAAAATGACTATCTGCTAGATCTTGGATGAATTAGTGATTGGATATCCATTAGAATCATATGGAAGTAACATCGAAAACTGTATAACCGGATATCAAGAACATATAGGAAAAATTTAATTCTTCCATTTTCAATAACTATGTTATTTTCGACTTGCGTTGTAACATTTGTTTATTTTAAGTAAAAAATCAAGTAACACCAAATCTCTTATTCTTAGAAGATAGTTTAAGGTTAAGCAAGTACATATATACACTAAACAACATTACTAGAATTTATCCAACTGTTTTGCTCGCTAGGCAGTCCTAGCCACTTCACCAGCATCTGTTTTCCCCTCTTTCCGATAATTTTCTCAACCAGATACACATCCTTATGTTTAGCTTTTTGTAATTCTTGCTCATAAAAGCTACGGAGTATAGGTCTTCCAGCCATATCTTCTAATAAATAAGTTGTTGGATTAGTGAGCTGAAGTTTGCTAATTTAAAACAATTCGGTCGTCCAATTTGGCGTAAAGGTCTCATCAGACACAGCTTTGTACTTGCTTATCCGGACGACATCATTTAGCGAAAATTTTTGTCTTCCAGCAACTTTCAGCCGATTGTAAACGGACGCCAAAAATGAAGATTCTTTGTCGGATATTACGTCTTTCGGTTTCGTACCAATAGTCCTATGTTTCGTTTCATTGTATTTTCGGGTAATATCATCCAATGTCTTCGTCCAGTTGTAACTCCCGTTGAAACTAAATTCCATATATAATTTTTCTTTTAGCAAATTTTCACCATAGCATTTACTTCACTTCGTTGGCACTTTTAGCTTTAACACGTTGACTGCCGCCATGAGAAGGCTAAAATGGGGTCTCTGGGGCCGCACCAATTTTTTTCGTTTTTTTAAGTGCTTGTGCCGACGACAGCACATACCTAGTTTTTTGGTTCGTTTGCATCTTCCAATTTTGAAAAATTTCAAGTTTGTTTTGAGGCACAACGTCTGTGCCACGTTCCCCCAAGGACAATTTCCATGGCCAAGGCCGCGAGGCACATATAATGTGCCTCAGATTTCTTGTTGCAACTGTAGCTACACAAGCCTACAGGTTGAGACCTGTCCGTGCCTGCGCTGTGAATCATAGCGTTATATTGTCTGTAAGCAGTATTTACTTTAGCAGCATTTTCAGTACCATCTGGATGCTCAAGTATACTGTATAATTTGTGCGTGGTTACTGTGTAAATGGGTAGTTACGAGAAAAATCAAAAAGAGTTACAGCGGTTGTGGGACGAACTATTATCAGAAGATGAACAGGAACCTTTTCAAGGCGATGCTTCCTCTGACGATTATATTCCAGATTCTAGCGATTCTGAGGATAGCTTTAGTGAATCCGATGTTAAAAATTTAAACAAACGAAAAAGAAGTGAAAATATAAACCTTCCTAGTACGTCAGCTTCGTTTCTTTTGGAGAGAAAACCTCATCAAGATTTTGTACCTACAGGTAGTACAGGAAAAAGAAATGAAGGTGTTCCAAATTTATTAGCAGGTTAGTAGTTATCTTAGGCCCATGAAAGTCAAAAATGTAATGCTTTGCATCTATTTTAGAAATTTCTTCAGCAGATGTACCAGATAAAATCAATGCAACAATAGAAAGCGTCGTGCTTGACTATGTAGCTGACGCCGATGATGATGATGAGCAAAATGGAGACGTAAATGAGGAACAGTTTTCTTGGAAACCCATCAGTGAAAATTCTCAACTTCAGAATTTTCACTTTTCTGAAGGGAGCCCTGGCATAAAAGATACCATTCTTGAACAGTATATTTGTAAGAAGCCGTACGACTTTTTCAAATTATTTATAACAGATGAAATAGTTTCCAACATCGTCACGGAAACTAATAGATATGCCAGTTAAGTGAAGCAAAAGACAACACTTCCCAGATCCCGTGTAATGACTTGGGTAGATACAACTTCAGATGAAATTGAACAATTTCTTGCTATTTTGCTTTGGATGTGAGAAAATATATGTCAAGGAATAGGTTCGAATTGTTGCTGCGTATGATACACTTTAGTAACAATGAGAACTTAGAAAACACTAACAGAATGAAAAAGCTGCAACAGCTGCTGGATTTTCTAATAAACGGATTCCGTGGAGTAATAGTTCCAGATCAAGACGTCTGTATAGATGAAACCCTCGTTCCTTTTCGCGGAAGACTAAGTTTCAAGCAGTACATCAAGAACAAACGACACAAGTTTGGTATCAAATTATTCAAGTTATACATAAAAGGAGGATATACCTATAACCTTAACGTTTACTGCGGTAAATTACAGTCAAATAACACTTTATCTGTGCCTTCACAAGTTGTGATAAAACTTATGGATTGTTTGCTTGATGAGGGAAGGACTCTTTATGTAGATAATTACTACACAATTGTTATTTTGGCTGCTAAACCACTGAAACGGAATACACGCTTGGTAGGTACTCTTCGTAGGAAGAAAAGACATAATTGTAAAGAGATAGAAGAAACGAAACTTAGAAAAGGTGAGACATTTGGGAAATTTTGTGAACCTGAAATTGTCATCTAAAATGGAGACAACCGTGATGTGTTAATGCTTACAACAAAGCACTTGAATACAACAAAATTGGTTACTACCAAACGCGGAAAACAGAAAGAAAAACCAGACGTGGTTATAGATTATAACAATTGCAAGGCATTTATAGATCTATCTGACCAACAAAAAGCTTATAATCACTGCTTACGCAGAGGAGTAAAATGGTATCGGAAACTAGCATTTGAATTGATGCTAGGTACCGTAATCGTAAATGCCCACATTGTTTATTCCCAAGTAACGCAGAGAAAAATTTCTATTATCCAATTCAAGGAAGAAACTGTAGAAGAAATCCTAAAAAATTGACCAGACAACTTTCCCGGTATTTCAAATGAAGAGCAATATGAAGAGCAATCGCACAAATTAGAAAACACAGGTAAAAGACGTCGATGTGTGGTTTGCTATGAACAAAAAGTGGAAGCATTCGGCCGAAAGGACGCTCAGAATAAAACACCTCGCTCGACCTGGGTATGCACCATAACTTTAAGTATGTTCTTCAATTTAATTATGTAAACAGTTAGATTAATAAATCTGTATCACCTAATGGTATTTTTAATTTTTCTAAAATTTCAGAAAAATAGGACATTTTTTTCGTGGGGCAAACGCAGTTTTGGACCGCCCAGGCCGACCACAAATGGTTCCCATTCACATTTCTAGTAGTTGAGGCACGAACGCGGAGCCACACATCCTAAAGTAAATTAACAAGCCGTGGCACAGGAGTTGTGCCATGGTCATAGTAAGGGCAAATTCGTGAGGCACATAAGCTGTGCCACGCGGCAGCCAACGTGTTAAGTGGTTCCGTTCAAAGCTATTTGGAAAATGAATCGATAACTACTAAAACATATTTATGGCCACGATTTTCACGGGCATACTGTTTAAAGTCAGCCAAGTCCGCCTGCCATAGATCATCCAAACCCTTAATGATTACGACGTCTTTTAAAATTTCGCCTAGCCGGCTTATGTAGTTCCGTCACTACATCTCGCTTTGTTTTACTCATGACGTCGTATGCAATTTACTCTCCAGCTTTTTAATTTGTTTCTCTAATTTTGCTTCCAACGCTTGCAACAGCTGCTTCAGCACTAGATCGTTGTCGTTTACTGTTTTGATCGCACTAGTGATTTCAGATTTTTGTTTCGCTTCAAGGGGTATAACTTTGTCAAGTTGTTGATCATACGTGTCGAGCAACTGCTTCATCGAACGTATGGTACGCTCAGTAGCCGCCAGTTCCTTTTTCTGTGCGCAGTTCTCGTCCGATCGTGGTAGCGAGAGGACGTGCTTTCCGTGAGCTTCCCGTTGCTAAGCTATAATTAACGTGCATAGTAACAGAGGGTGACGCATCGCTTCAGCAAGTAAGCAAACGTGTGTTACGTTGCCACTCGTATATACTGCAAATATAATATTATCGCTGGGTATCGCTATTCTAAGAATCTTGCGTTGCATTTTGTTCGTGGGAACATGGATCAGGAAGATGCTGAAAGAATAAATCAACAAATTCAAGATCTACAACAGGGACAAAGGAATAATGCCAATGTATTGAAGAAATATATATAACTAGCAGGAAGCGCGATGAAATCATTCAACGATACGATAACCAACCCGAAACATAATCAAATCAAAATGGAAAGCAGAATCCTCCAAATAGCAAAATTTATAACGGAATCTCAAAAACATACAAATCGATACGATATAGTTCTGCAATCGGTCATCTATTCACAACTAACAAATAGTTTTTCCATGATCGTTAGAACCTTATTAGAAGTTAGAACTGCCCTCGTATTTTCTAGAATAAACGTTATGCATCCTTCCATTATAGAACCGCATTTACTATTAAAAGATTTGTCAGCGATCACCGACTTTCAAATCCAACAACAGCATATATAATGGAGTTAGAATCTCTCATAGACATCAAGGCTTACCAACAAGATTCCACAATTGTCTTTCTATTAGAAGTGCCACTAGTAGACAAGCATATCTACGATTTATATCATTTGTATTCACTACCGATACCAATCAATAACGTCAGGAAATTTATAATACCAACCACACACTATGTATTGTATAAGGGACAATATTATAGTAGTTTAAACGAAAACTGTGAAGAAATTCTCCCAAACAAATTTTTATGTAATAACGTAGAACTATTCCCTATATCTCAGGAAAGTCCATGTGAAATACAGATAATTATGTTAACAAGTGAATATCAAAATTGTAAACAAATTTCAGTAAATGTGAATGATGTTAAAACGCAGAAAATTAAAAATAATAACTGGATTGTTGTGTCACCGAGCCCAAATAGAATAATACTACATTGTAACGATAATCGGCAGGTCAAGATTATCGAACATACAAATATTATTCACATCCCCTTAGGTTGTAATATTAGCATTAAGGGCAAATTAATTAAAAACGCTCAGCTTGTTAGAACCAATCAATATAAACCGCTTCAGCTTGAATACAATATAGAAATAAATAAAAGTAGCAACGGAAACATCACATTTAATTCTTTAAACTTGGAAGGTATTAATTTGGAAAAGACAAATAAAATTTTAAAAGAACTTAATGCATTAAAAGAAGAAATGGAAATTCTAACGCCAAGATTAATTAATAACCCTAGTGTTTGGACAGTTGTATTGTATATAATATTGATAATTATTTTATTGTATATTATAGTTAGATTTGTAAAAGGTAGGAAACCAAATTCACTGTTTCACAAAACATGTTAACTCTGAGGAAAACTCTCAAAATTCAAATACTAAAGAATTTAAATTTTGAAGCTAACGGGGGAGGTGTTAGGTTGTCACTCGTATATATTGCAAATATAATATTATCGCTGCGTATCGCTATTCTAAGAATCTTGCGTTGCATTTTGTTCGTGCTTTTTATATGAATTAACTTTGTAATGTAGTTGTACATTAACCTTTGTTGTAGAAACTCCGACTTAGGAAAATAAAGTATCTTTTTTAAAAGAATTTTATTTGAACTAAGATCGTAATTCCTGAAACAACGCAACCGACTGTAAGCGAGTGACCCGACCAACACACATCGTGCTTTGTCACAAGGTAACAGCGGAGCAGGTACTGCGGTTATTCATCCTTTTATCGCTGGGTGAGTCATCTGCCCAGAGTGTATCGAGACAATAGTGTAATAGTAATTTTAGTAAATCATTGCGGAAGTGCGATAGATTGATACCGCCAAACCTCGTTGGCCTTGTCCAGGGGTGACGCATTAACACGCGAGTGTTATACATACTACATTAAGTAAACTCAGACCGCCGCACAATTGCCGCATGAGCAATGTAAAGGCGCTGACGCGCGTCAGAGAGAGATCGACTCCTACCTTATCGGCTGAAACGGGCGACAGCGGAGATAGTATGGACAGTCTCCCTACGCTCGCCAAGATGAACAAGATAATAGCGGAAGAAGACGCCAGACAGCGATTCGACGCGACAGCGACCGCTTCGCAAGAAGCTGCGGATAGTCGCGAAGGTAACAAAGCGAAAAAAAACCCGGTAGGAAGAACCCTGGGTAAAGCGAGTCGGCCCGGCAAGGACCAGCTACTGAACTACTTTAATGTAGAAATCGCTAATGGATACGGCATTCTTATGAACAAAGGTGAGGAGCCGATCGAAACGGTAGAGGCACCCAGCGGTTCGACATCGTCTGTGACGCCACCGGAGATCCCCTCGGACAGAGAAATGCGAGTGAATAAAACCGCGAAACCGCCGGCGATATCATTCATATCGCGAATGAACGGCCAATTTAGTGAGCTTAGAGCGAAGCTAAAGTCGGTGTCGAGCAATTATTACGTACAGTTCGCAGGGGACAGAACGCTAGTGTATTACAAAACACTAGCGGACTACAAACGGTTCATAGCCACCTTCTCCGGCAAAATACCGTTTTATACATACACTCCCCGGACGGAAAAAACCCTGGCATTCCTGATAAAGGGCCTGCACTGCGAGTGTGAGCCCAACGAAATAAAGGATGAACTCGCTGAATTGGACATACGGGCCAACTCAGTAGTCAAATTCAGCAAAACCAAATACCCTATATTCATGGTGACAGTGCCGAAAACGGTCACCCTCAAGGACCTGCAGACCAAAGCCAGGTACCTGCAACGGACCCGCGTCTACTATGAACCACACTTTTCCAAAAAGGAGATCATACAGCGCAAAAAATGCCAGATGTGGGGTCACGCCACCGCCAACTGTCACCTGAAACTGGTACGCTGTGTGAAGTGGGCGGAACATCATCCAACGTACCAATGTAAGGACAGGGAGCAACCGGCACTGTGCTGCAACTGTGGAGGCGATCACCACAACGCCACCAACGCATGGGATAAGACCAATTTCCCCCCGCTACGCGGAAACCGCGACGCGGCCCGCGAGACAAGCCACGTCAAGCTAGTCCGGACTTCCGTGAACGCGCAGCCGAGCCGACGAACAAGCGCGTCCCGCGAAGTGTAGCTAGCGCTTCACCACGTGATCGCCCGAA
Organism: Oryctes rhinoceros; assembly: GCA_020654165.1. Classification (NCBI taxonomy): domain Eukaryota; kingdom Metazoa; phylum Arthropoda; class Insecta; order Coleoptera; family Scarabaeidae; genus Oryctes; species Oryctes rhinoceros. The sequence continues at coordinate 35,719 of JAIOKQ010000064.1, forward strand.
CAGTGACAATGCCCGCACCAACAAATCCAGGGGAGCCGCAGCAGACAACGGGATAAGCGGACTACAATATATCCGGCAGATATCCTCCACCATGGACGAGATAAACGACATCGTCAGTCTCAAGTGGCTGTCGGAACAGCTAATACAACTCCGGGAAATCATGGCTAAATGCAAAACGCTTATCGAACTCGCGGAAGCCTTGGACGATTTCAACAAGAAATATGTGCCTTAAGGTGATCCACTGGAATTGCGACGGCATCTCCACCAAACTGGAGGAACTCACGGCGTTAGTTCGGCGGGAAGGCATCCATGTCATCCTATTGAACGAGCTATGGATACCGCAGCAATACGAACTGCGAATCCGCGGTTATGTCACGTACGTAGTGCGTCGACGCGGAGTGAACGGCGGCGTCGCGATCCTGGTCAGGGAGGATGTGCCGCATAGAAGAATGGAGTTCCGTGAAGCTGCTCTGAGAAACGCGGAAGCGGCTGCGGTGCAACTACAAGACCAAACCATCGTGCTCAGCCTGTACAACAACCCGCAGAAAAAATTACAATCCGAAGAACTGGACGCCCTTTTCGCCCTGGGTCGGAAAGTCATCTTAACTGGAGATTATAACGCCACACACGGAGCGTGGGGTTGCCGCCGTAACAACACCAACGGTGTGGCATTCCATCGGTACATCACCGAGAACAACATCATACTGCACGACCCAGGAGAGCACACTCACTTCCCGCATAACGGCACGTCTTCCAACACGCTGGACCTAGTACTGACCTCGAATATCCACACCATCTCGCGGATTAAACTGCGCGTGCTACCGTCCGACCACACGGCGCTGCAGTTCGATATCAATGAAGTCGACGCGCCAAGGCCTGGCGGCCGCGTTCTGGACTACCGCCGCGCCAACTGGCTGTGTTTCAGGGCGCTGTTGAACGAGGCCCCGATCGTGATGGAAATAGACAGTATCGAGGCTCTGGACACCCTTGTTGAAGAGGCCTGCGATAGAATAGGAGCGGCAGCAAAGAAAGCAATCCCGACCAAAAGGACGCACCCCTACAGGCACGGCGAACTCCTGGAAGATATCCTCGAACTTATCAAAAGCCGGAACCGAGCCCGGAGAGAATTTCAACGGACGTGCCGCCAGTGCGACAGGCTGGAAACCGGCCGCCTAAGCGCCATCATCCGACAGCAAATCAGAAAGCACCGCGACGACACTTACAACGAAAGGTTGCGCCGAATCAACCCGTGCGACGGCTCCATTTGGCGGCTAAATAAACATCTTCGAGCGCAGAGAAGCCGAATCAACGCCGTGGACAATCCGGACGGCTCCACTGCGCTAGAAGACCAGCAGATCGCCGCCACCCTCGCGGAAGCGTTCGAGCGATACCACATCGCTCCGGACGCCCCCCCAGAACGCGAGGCGGAAGTCGCGAGCACACTCCGTGAGCATTACCTTCAAAACCCTATCGACCCGCAATCCGCGTACAAATACATCACGTCTCCAGGGCAAATACGGAGATACATTCAACAGTCGCCGTCGATGAAAGCCCCCGGTAAAGACGGCATACAGGCGCGCATACTGAAGAACATTCCGCGCAAAACACTGGTACAAATAATGTATATGTTCAACGCCTCGATCAAATTACAACACTTCCCGACGCCCTGGAAGACTGCTGTAGTTGTACCGGTACACAAACCAGGAAAGGAGCCACAATCCCCGGCCAGCTACCGACCGATATCGCTACTTCCGGCGCTATCCCAAAATCAGCCACATCCAAGCCAACATCTTCCCGCTTGAGCAGTTTGCATTCCGACAGCTGCACTCAACCAACCACCAAGTTGCCCGAGTCGTAACAGATACAATCACCGCCTTCAACAGGCGGCAGCACACCGCCCTAATGCTCGTCGATTTGGAGAAAGCATTCGACCGAGTGAGGATCGACGGGCTGATCTGCAAGCTGATTTGGCAGCGATTTCCCGCGCCGCCTATTCGCATCACTCACAGCTACCTGCGAGATAGGCGGTTCGCGGTGAGGATCAATAATCAATATTCCAGAACGGCCCGGGTTGCAGCAGGAGTGCCACAAGGGTCAGTCCTCGGCCCAGTACTGTTCAACCTGTACACATCTGACATGCCTAGATTCCCCAACAGGCTCGCCACCTACGCGGACGACAGGGCAATATACGCACACTCCTCCTCCCAAATCACCGCACGCCAGAAGGTACAAAACCAAATCCCCTCCTACGAAAGGTATCTGACATCCTGGAGGCTAACTGCCAATCCCACGAAGTCGTCAATAATCGTCTTTACCCGTCGCACTAAACCTGTACACATCCCCCGATATCCTACCTTCTTCAACACCCCCCTCACCCCCGCAAATCCCGTCACCTATCTAGGCATCAGGTTGAACAAAAGACTGACCTTTAGAGACGCGATCAATCATAACATCGCGAAAACCAGCGCAGCGCTTCGCAAGATGCAGTTCATTCTCCTAAACCGGCACGTCAGCCGGGACAACAAGCTGCTGCTCTACAGAGCCGTATTGAGACCCATACTCACATATGGGATGCCCTGTTGGGGCAACGCAGCGAAGCATCACCTAAGACGCCTACAGGTGATGCAGAACAAGTGTCTCCGGCTGGCGCTAGCAGCTGACCGGCGCACACCAATCGTCTGTCTACATCGAAGCGCGGGCGTGGAGATGGTCGCGGACTATGTGGCAAGATCGGCGGAGAAATTTTACAACCCAGTCGCGGTACATGAAAATCCGCTCATCGCAGCACCACCGGGCAAGCATGCCCACATCTTCCCTGGCAGAGAAGAGCCGGAATAGCCAGGCTATCCCGAAAGGAACACCGCCCGCCCCCCAAGGCCCATCGGATACGACAGGGGTTTTCTCCTTTTGTTTTTGCCCGAACAAACGAAGCGCCCCCCGAGCGAAGAAGCGCAAAAGACCAAGTAAAGTGCTGTGCTGTGTACGTGATTTCCGCGGCATGACACTTTGGCGTTACCGAATATGACGCAAACATTTTATTTTATTTTATATTGCTTTAATTAAGAAAGTAGAATCGTAAGTGTCTAGCACAGGAAGATTATGATAAAACACAAATGTAAAATGAATTGTATATATATTGTTCAAATGTTATGAAAATTGAATAAACGTATCAATCAATCAATCAATCTTGTCCATCACTGAAGCCAAGCACGGTCGGGCGCGGTTAGTACTTGGATGGGTGACCACTTGGGCACACCGCGTGCCGTTGGCGTTCAATTTTTTTTTCTTTTATCCTACCCCCTCTGTTCTTTACCTCTCCTATTCTTAATTTTTCAAATTATTCCGCCTCTCCGGGCCGTCCGTTGGTACTACTTACGTATTAACGGATTTGAGCTTGTATCCCGATTCTGGCCCGATTATTGGTAAAACGTCGCATCGTAACGGCCAATTAAAATGTATCCGATAGGCGCATGTTATTACCGTTCGACGATAGCAGCGACAGTAGTAATAGCTGTTACAGCAGCAAGGGATTCGCGACAGTTTGTGTCAGAAACGGCCGCCCTTTGGTTAAGTTGAGCTCATATAAGTAATGGGAACGTGACATACGATGGGCTAAGAACCTATTTTAGGCAACGGCCATACCACCGTGAGTATGCCAGTTCTCGTCCGATCGTGCTAGCGAAAGGACGTGTTTTTCTAAAGCTTTACTGTGTGATAAAAGTGTCTAAGAATAAAACAATAACAGCAAGTAAGCCGAGTGTAAGCTACCTGCGACGGGAAAATCCTTTGTTAAGAGCGTGATTCACGTGCCGGTGAATCGGGATTACCAGTAAGGAACAAAAGACCGTGAGTGAATCACCAGAAACAACAGCAATAAGTGTCACGCGGACGGCAATCCGCGCTGTGAACCAGCCCGACACAAGGGTTGAACACAGGCCGAAAGACGCAAAAACAGGAATGAGTAGCGTTAAAAAACTAACGAAAGCAAGAAACCGGAACAACTCATGTGCCAGTGACTTGGATTCGAGCATGGATAGTATCCCGGTACTAGCCGGAAAGATGAATAAATTGCACAAGGAGGAAGATAGCAAGAAGAGATTTGAAGCTACCGTGGTCGAGGCGGCCGCGGCTATCGGAAAAAGCAGCCTAGCAGTAGGAGCTGAAAGAGACGGCGCAAGAAAGAAGACGAGTCTACTGGAATATTTCAATGTGGAAATCCAAAACCGCTACAGAATATTAGCGGAGGGAGACGCGGTGTGCCCGGACGTAGAAATGGGCCCGACCGCGACGGAAACAGAAGAGCGGTAAACGCCGGCTGCCAAAAAGCAGAAAACGCCACCCATCTGCTTCCCAACCAGGATCGGAAAACATTACCGGGAATTCCGCGCCTGTCTGAACGCTATATCCCGCAGATATTACCAACAATTCGCTGGTAATACCACCAAGGTTTATTATGAAAACATCGCGGACTATAAAAAGTTCATAGCCGCCAACCAAGAGAAGCTCCCTCTTTTATACGTATACGCCGCGCACGGAGCGCACGTATGCGTTTCTAATAAAAGGGCTCCATGAAGAGGTGACGCCGGAGGACGTCCAGATCGAATTAAGGGAGCTCGAGGTAGATGCTAGGAGGGTGGAGAAGTTCAAAAACACCAGAACACCCATCTTTATGCTGACAGTGCCGAAAGGCACGCACCTTAAAGATTTACAAAAAAAGGCCAAATATCTACAGAGAACGCGGGTCTACTACACACACGCACATGTCAAAAAAGCTGGTAATGCAATACAAAATATGCCAGGAATGGGGACATACTACCAGCAATTACTATCTAAACGTATCGCGGTGCGTCAGATGTGCGCAAGCACACCCGTCATATGAATGCCCGCAGAAGTCGAAGGAATTCCCGGCTAAGTGCTGCAATTGCGGCGGAGAGCACCCCGTGACCAGCACCAAATGCGCGGCGTATGCCAAAGCCGCGGAGCTGCGGAAGAGGCAGACGAAAGGGAAAGAAGCCGCAAAATCAACCAATGCCAAGGAAGCAAGGTACGTCCCCGCCCCGATGCCAAGACAAAATGTCTGGCATAAGGATAAGGACTTCCCACCGCTGCCAGGGAGCCAATCCAATAGAAGGGAGGGGCCAACGACCAGAGAGGCGGAGCCGCCGAAGAGAAGCCCGGCAACCAATCCCGGCGCCCAGAAAAAGAAACGGAGAAGCCAGCGGATAGTTAGCGGGGGTATATAGAGATAGAATTAAAGTCTCGAGCGGACCAGTCTTGAGCTAGCTCTCAAACCAACAGGACGTGTTGTTCCGTTAGTCTGGAATAGTGCAAGATTTTTTCTCACCGCCAAGCGTCGCCACCTGGTTAGATGTACGGTAGTTGTTACTACCCAGCGAGTGTTAGTGAGTCATACTTTTATATTTTATTTTATTTTATCCTTATTTTCTCTTATTTCTAGTTTTATTCATTCATTCTACTTTCATTTTATTTTTGTTCTAACTCTATTATCATTTACTTCCACATTTTTTTTTTTTTTTTTTTTGTCTCTCTGTTCCCTGCACAGCAGTTAGGATCTTCGGCAGCTACCTTCCAGCTGTCGAGTCGTCCATCCAAGGATGGACAGTTCTCAAGGTGGGACGGTGCCCCCGCTCCCACCTACCTCCCGCCCTCCCCCTAAAGGGAAAAAGCTCCGTAAGAGGAGCTCACCTGCTGCCAACCCCCCGCCCACCGCGGCTGACATCACCCTGTGTCAGTCGGTCAATTCGCTTATGCAAGCGATTGAGAATCATCCCTCTTCCATGGAAGAAGATATGTCGGACTCTTCCACCATCTCCTCCGACTCGGACCACTCCATCCGGTCGGCTTCCTCATCTGCGTCCTCCCGCAAAAGTGTCGTCTCCCCCTCGGACGACTTCTCTGTCCCTCGCAAGGTAGCCAAGCTCACCGCGGCTACCAAAGAACCCAAACATGTCCCGACTCAGAACCGCTACACCATCTTGGACAACCCCCAGTCCAAGACACCCACCCCCGACCAGAGGCCCCCACAAGTATCCGCCGCCAAGCCCAAGCGCTGCCCACCCATCACCATCCAAAATAAGGATAGGTGGACGGCGTTAACAGTCCTGTTCCGCAACCGGAACATAACTTTTACCAAAGCCAGGAATACCGCGGACGGTATCAGGGTTGAACCTGCTTCCCCTGACGACTACCGCAGAATGAAGTCGCTTCTCGACTCGGAGAAGCTACATTATTTTACCTACCGTCTCCCGGAGGAAAAACCTCTAAGGGTCGTCCTTAGAGGTGTTCCCACCGATATCTCCACTGAGGAGATCGCCGCCGACCTTGCCGCCAAGGGATTCCCCAACGCGTCCGTCCATCGGATGCTAAAATCCCGTGGCAAAGCCCCCATGCCTCTGGTCGTTGTCCAGGTCGACAAGACCGAAGAAGCCAAGAAGCTTTTCCAAATCACCAAGCTTCTAGACCTCGAAGTCAAGGCAGAATCCCCGCAGAAAAGCACCGTGGCGACACAGTGCTTCCGCTGCCAACGTTTCGGCCACACGCAGCGCGAATGTAAAATGGCCCATCGCTGCCTCAAGTGCGGTGCCGATCACGCTTCGGCCACTTGCACCAAAAACGCCAGCACCCCCGCCACATGCTGCAACTGCGGTGGCCCTCATCCCGCCAGCTACAGGGGTTGCCCCAATACCCCTGTCATCCAGCGCGCCCCTCAACCCCCCAAAAGGGCCGAGCAAGCCCCACCAAGGCAAGCTCCTCCCGCCACACCTAAAGTGGCCCCCAACGCGTGGCCCTCCCTCCCCCAACGTAAACCCACGGTCCCCAACAGGACCAGCGCACCCGCCAGCGTCCCCTCTCCCCTACCCTCCAGCAGCAAACCTTCACCCCCGGCTGCTGCTGCCCCCCGCTCCCTCCCGGCCCCTAGCAAGCCCGCCGCCCCCCGTCCCAAAAAACCTTCTCCAGGCGCGAACAAGCCCAAGCGCCCGTCCGTTCCCTCCGCTGGGAACTTCTTCTCCCCGGATCACGTGGCTGGTCTCTTAGCCCTCGTGTTCCGGATTGGCTCGGCAATCTCAAACGCCAGAACCAACGAGGACATAGTACAGATCGTCCTTGGCTTCACGCCAGAGATTTGTCAATTGTTCAACGTTGCTCATGGCTAGACGACCGAGGCAACTGAACTCCCTCCGGGTGTGCGCGTGGAATGCAAATTCCCTCGCCCCCAAAATCCTCGGCCTAGTCGAGTTCACCAGGCGACTCAACATCGACGTGCTGTTGATCTCTGAGACCCATCTCAGGGCTGCAGACACGGTCAAGATCCCCGGATTCGCGCTCCACCGCTCCGACCGCATCCACGGCCGTGGCGGAGGGGTAGCGGTATTCGTCAAGAGCACCATCGCTCACCATCTCTGCCCTTCTCCAAACCTGGTCGGGCTCGAACTCTGCAGTGTGATCCTCTCCACAGCGCAAGGTCCCCTAAGGCTCATCTCCGCCTATAAACCTCCCCAAGCGCAAATCACTGCAGGGATGCTAGATGCCATCTTTGCTGAGGATACCCCCACAATCCTGGCCGGCGATCTTAACGCCAAACACCCTTCTTGGAACTCTAGGATCACCACCCGCGCAGGTCGCACCCTCTTTGATTTAGCTTCCCAACGGGACATCATCATCGATGGGCCCGTTGAACCCACTCACTACGGCACCATAGGACGCCCCGATGTCATCGACATCATGATCGCCAAAAATATCAGGGTGGATCATTCCATCACATCCCTGCACGAACTCGACTCGGATCATAACCCGATCCTAATCGAGCTCGGGAATCCCACCCCGGCGGACGAACCCTCCTTCGCTACCGTCATGTCCTGGCCGGCCTTCACGGCTCACCTACATGACAACCTCGGAAGGATACCTCGCATCGAAGACGTCCCCCAGCTCAGTGAAGAGGTCCAGGGCTTCACTGAACTAGTCCTCCGATCCCTCAAATTCGCAGGAAACCCCGTTAGAAGGAAGCCCAAATCCGCCTCCCTACCCCCTGACCTTCTAGCGCTCATCAGGGAAAAGAACAGGGCCCGTCGCCAGTACGCCCGTTCCTTCGATCCTGCGGATAGAATCCTGGCAAACCGACTCTCGGTTGAAGTCCGCTACGCCCTCCGCCGTCATCGCAATCTCTCCTGGCAGGAGAACCTCGCCCAACTCGACGAGAACCCCAAGCTTTGGCAGGTCAAAAAAGCCCTCGACAGAAGGCACGTCCCAACAGTCCCTCCCATCCACGGACTAAACGGCGTCGTCTATTCTGACGAAGACAAGGCCGAGGCCTTCGCCGACCATCTGGAGCGGGTTTTCACCCCGCATCTGGAGGGCGGAGACCTCGAACTTGACTCCCTCGCCGACAGACAATGCCGACAGCTGTCGGGTCCCGTCCCGGGCAACATTCTCCCCGTCTCTCCCAGCGAGCTGAAAAGCGTCCTCAAAACCCTAAAGCCCAAGAAAGCCCCAGGTCTTGACAACATTTCGTACGCAGCCATGAAGGCCCTCCCCAGAAAAGGCGTTATGACCCTACTGAACATCTATAACGCCTGCCTCAGGCTGCGTCACTTTCCTGATCTGTGGAAAACCGCGCTCATCACCATGATCAGGAAACGTTCCCAAGACGCCCAGTTCCCCCAAAACTATCGCCCCATTAGTCTCCTACCAGTCATGGGGAAGATCCTAGAGAGGCTCATCCAAACTCGGCTTCGCGGCGAGATCGAAGATCTAGGCGCCATCCAACCGGAGCAGTTTGGATTTCGTCACGGCCACTCCACCACCCACCAGCTCCACAGGCTCGTAGACCATATCACCGATGGTTTCAATAAAAAACACACCACGGCAGCCCTCTTCCTCGACATCGCAAAGGCTTTCGACCGAGTCTGGCATAATGGGCTTGTTTACAAGCTCATTCAGCTCAACATCTCCTCCCCTCTCGTCAAGCTCATACAATCTTTCCTACAAAACCGTTTCTTCTCGGTCAAGCACGCCTCTGCCATTTCAAGACCAAGACCAATTCTGGCTGGCTGTTCCCCAAGGTTCGGTCTTGGCCCCACTACTCTACAACCTCTACATTCACGACCTCCCCCGCTCCCCTAACACTCATCTGGCCCTGTACGCCGATGATACCCTGGTGTACTCCACCTCCCGAGCCTCCTGGCTGGCCTCGAGAAGACTTCAGGTCGCCGCCGACGAACTAGATGACTAGTTCGACCGCTGGCACACCAAGGTCAATCCCGAGAAGAGCACAGCCGTCCTCTTCAGTAAGTCCTCCCGTCAACAGCCCCCGAACATCACCATGGAGAACGGAGTGATCCCATGGAGAAACACCGCCACTTATCTGGGAGTCATCCTAGATAGCCGGCTAACTTGGAGGCAACACATTCACGAACTCACCAACAGGCTCACAGGTGTCCTCGTCAACCTGTACCCGCTATTACACTCCAATAGCAAACTCTCGCTCCGATTAAAGAGACTCCTCTATACGACCGCCATCAGGCCCAAATTCACCTACGCGGCCCCCATCTGGGGGCATGCGGTCGCCACCCACCTCAATAAGCTGCAAGTGCAGCAAAACAAATTCCTCCGTATCATGACCGGTGCCCCATGGTACGTCACCAACCACGCCCTCCACAGAGACCTCGATCTCCCCACCGTCTACGAGCACATCAAAGAGCTGGCCTCAGCCTACTTTGAGAATGTCCCCTTTCATTCCAACGCACTCATCTCCAACATCGACCTCCGGGTCAGACACGGCCCCCACAAGCGCCCCCACTCCCTCCTCGATCCCTGAGGCTACCACTTGCTTACCGGCGAAGACCCACACTGATATTATCAGACCCTCCCACCCCCAACCTCGTCACACAAGCTGTGACAAACATCTGTCCCCAGGGCTAATCGCCCAAGGCAAGGTACGTGCAAACGGCCTGCCGCGCCACTTTCGCTCATTGATCCACTAACCGACGAAGGAGAAAAAGAACTATGTTCCTCTCCATGCATCCCCGACCAAAGAAGAAGGTCGAGCGGACCATTCTCGAGCGAGCCGTTGAAGCGAACAGACGTGTGCTGATACATTTTGCGAGAGAAGCTATTCCTACATACCTGACGCAGTTCTGCTGAAGGTACGTGTGCGTACCAACTTGAGTGACCGTTACATTGGGCGTAACCGTCACTTTTCATCGTCGTCCTAAAACGAGTTCGTGAGAACTCTTAAGTTTTAAGACGTTTTTAACCGAAACGAAAGAGCCAGAGATTATTACCACTAAGTTAGCGGCGCCTGCTATGGCCGACGTATCAGCTACGGCTGATATGGAGGTCGAGCAGGGACCCTCCGGCTCCAGTGGCTCGTTCACTGGGGCCCAGAAGCGGACCAACGAGGACGATAGGAGTGGATCCAGCAGCTCTGAAGAGGAGACTGGAACTGAACGACGCAGGGCGAATGGAAGAAGGTGCGTCGGAACAAGAAGCCCCGGACGGCCAAGCCAGCGAAGGAAGGAGGAAGCAAGCCAGCTGCGGGTACAACCCCAGCTACCCGACCCGCCGAGGGACGCAAGACCGCGGCGAAATGTCCTCCGGTCTACCTGTTCGAGGTAGACTTTGTGGAAGCTGTGGCCTCTCTCAAGGCGATCTGCCAAGATAGGGCCACGTTCCTATTCAAAGTCAACCACTTAGTGGTTAAAACTACCTCCGAGGTAGATTGGATCGCCCTAACCACCTTGTTGGCGAAGGAGGGTAGGCAGTTCTATACCTACACCATGCAGGGCAACCGCCCCGCGAAGGTGATAGTGAAATACCTGCCACCCACCATTCCGCCCGAAAAGGTGAAGGAAGAGTTCCTGCGCCAGGGAATTCCGGCTAGATCGGCGGCAAACATGAGGAGACGCGACCACACAGCGAGCTCCGTATTCATGGTCGCCGTTCCGCGCCGTGACCTGGAGAAGGCGTATAAAATCCGGGAGCTGTTCGGGATTAGCGTCTCGATCAGCCCGTTCAAGGGTCGCGGCGGTCCGCCGCAGTGCCATCGCTGCCAGCGGTTCGGCCACTCGTCGGAGTGTTGTAGGCTCCAGGCGAGATGTGCCCGATGCGCGGCGGGGCATCTGACGGCTGGCTGCACCCTTGCCGACGGGGAACCCCGCAAGTGCGCCAACTGCGGCGCAGCGCATCCGGCGACGTACAAGGGCTGCGAGGTGTATCGCAAGATCACCAATCCGAAGACGGCTACCCAGCGGCCGCAACCGGCTCCCAAGCCGACGGCGCCGAAGGTACCGTCTGCCGACGCGTTCCCTGCCCTCCCGCCCCTCAGCGCCCGCGACCGGGAGCTCTTGAGCTCCCAAAGGGTGCGAGAGGGAAGGATGGCAAGGCAGCGAGGCCCGCGACGTATGCTGAGGCGGTTAAAGAAGCGCCGAAGCGGGAAAGGGCTGCTCCTTCCAAACCGGCAGCTGTGACGGCCAAGAAGACCGTCAAGAAGACCACGAAGAAGACCGTCAAGAGGATGGTCACGAAGCCTGTTAAGAAGTTGGTGAAGAAGCCGGTCAAGAAGATCGAGCCGGCGAAGAAGGCCGCTAAACCGAAGCGGGCGCTCCCTAAGACCA
>JAIOKQ010000751.1:0-40362 GCA_020654165.1 Oryctes rhinoceros
TGAAAGCAGTTTTATTGCATAATTCATGAAAATAAAACCAGTTGCCTTCGTGGATCTCATCGAATCATTAATATGTATGGTGATTCCCTATACATTCAAGTGCAAAATCTACTTTAAAAAACTAAAGAATACTCCAAAAATCATGTAAAATCCATAACGTTTGTGATGTATGTTTGGATCTAGTGTAAGTACTAGCCATACAAAACTTTACTAAAATATTTAACAGAACTTACGTTTAATAAAAATTAAAACCTGCCATGAATATGTATAAAATAATTGTAACGGGGCATACCGAAACTATCATGAAACACATAAATTCTATAATCCATGCGAAAAGGCATAAAACAACGAATAGTGATAGTGACAGTGACAACCAATTAGAAAAACTTACATATTTAACACAGAAGTTCCAGTAAATTTATTGTATCGCTTACAAATTATTTTCTATTATGTTGTAAACTCACTGTTTCCGTTTCAACTAATTTCTATTCTCTACTTTTCAATTCTTTATTTTTCTTTTGAGATGCCGGTTTTTGTTAATCCTTTCGGTTATGAATTAAAAATTATGAAATTAAAACCGCTGAAAAGGAAAATCTAATTTATTGCAATACAATTCTATGATTTTTTTGAAAAATTTAAATAAAGTTTCATACTTTCGAAATATATTTTCAAAGTGCACTAACAGATCGTTTTTTTTTGATGGCAGCATATGTATTCAATTGGAAAAATACAATGTTCGCAAACTAAGGCAACGATATAGAATTCTTTGTATTTAATTACAAACTATTTATATATTTGTATTGGTCATTTTATTTCGGGTCATTTCATCGGGTTTTTCGATACGTATCTTATGATTTTTTTTATGCACTCTGGCAACACACAAATGTTGTGCATTGATATGACTATGCGAATGAAATATTTTAACATCATAGGATTTTATTATTTTACTTATCGACGGCCCTGATCAGTCCCCACAGTGTGCAATAATTGACACGATCAATCACATTGTAACGCTACTTTGCACATGCGTTTGGTTCCTACCTGTGCGTTCATTAACAAATCAACCTTCGGGTAGCAATTATATCCAAGGTTCGTCGCAAATAAAAGAGAGAAGTACACTTAAGAAAAATTATTGTTTTATTTACAAAGGGAAATAATCAAACGACTTCAGAGAAATAAAATCAAACCGAATTCAAACTTTTAAGTCGGCGACAATCTTATGTACAAAGGCAAGTAAGGAACTTTGATCGATATAATCAAACGGAATTCGGATAATTAAGTTCGGTTCCACCTTTACTTACAAGAGATATAGAAATTTTCAAATAGTATTTTAATATTCAGCGTGTTAAAGAATTCGGTTATCAATCTGTGCAGTAAACGGAAGATTCGGCAAAATATAGATTGATAATAACGGTAAGCAAGCTTACGGTCTCTAACGTGAATTAAACAAGATTTGATATAACTCGAAAGAAATGTATGACGCAGTTACGGGGAAGAGATGCGCTAAGATCCGCCTATACGTCGACAGCGATACGATATGAGCCCTTCGACTAGGTCAGCGCTATACGCCAACAGCGATACGGTATGAGGCCTTCGTCTAGGTCAGCGGTACGGTGTGAGCCCTTCGTCTACGTCAGTGCTATACGCCAGCAGCGATACTGTAAGGCGGGAGTAGACTCCTCGAATAAGATTCTCGAGCGGCTTGTATACCTTTCGAGGTGATTTCTTCTGGATGACGTATGGAATAAAAAATACATAATAGTAAAAAAGAATTGCAGGATTATACACGCACACACCGTCATCTAGAAGAAGTACATAGGGTTTTCCAAAAGTTTCTTCACTTGAAAATAAATACATTTCAATTAAACATTCTCAAATATGATTCAAAGAATGAATAAGAAAGTTATTATCATAATAATAAATTGTCTCTTTCTTTCAGTAAAAGTTCTTTGAATCTGAAACGGCCAACAGTTCTTTACAACATGACGGCATGGTCAGTCCCGTAATAGAGTTTGTACAACTTAAGGCATAAATGAGTGTTGAAAGTATTCTTGGTAATTGTTTTATTTGTAGAAACGTAGGAAGGTGTACACCGCCTTTTTCAATTATTCATTACGGTGTCAATGAAGGCGCTGAAAGAAAGATGCATGCGCTCGTTTCGAAAAGAATGCCCTAATGGATAATCATTACAAAAACAAGTATCCACCCCTTTATACGTGGGGGCTGGGATGGAGGTCACGTTCATTAGGACCTAATTGCATCAAGTTTAATAGATTTCGATAACCCTTTAAAATAAGTAGAGAGGAGCATAGAATATCGCCAGTCTCAAAAACCTTCTCCCGAAACGGTTTTTTGGTAATAATCGAAACTAGATTTTTACACTTCCTATTGGTCTTACCGAATCTGCAAACCGCCCAGGATTGATCCAATTTTGAATATACGGGTTGGGTACGTTTCCTTCTAAGAATTTAGAGAACAATAAACGAATTGTCTTTATCATCCATCAATTAGTGTAGAATACTGAATCAATTTTTGATTCAATATATGCATACGTGATATATTCTATTCTTTACAGAACTAACTTTTACGTATATTTACGTTTAATGCTGAAGTTCTTTAAAGTTATATAAAGAAATAGCCACGACACTACCAGTTGGTGCCTAGTAAGATTGCCATATCAAAACCAATAAAACATCTTCTACATGCGGATAGATGAAAAAATAATTACAAATTGGAAGCGACAATATACGTATTCAACAAATCCACTTTTGTCCTCTGACAAAATGCGTGTCCAATAGCTTTTAGTAGCTACTTTACGTTAATTTATTAAATACGTGGAAATACCAACAGCTTTGCATGAAGTGTTAATTGCTACCTATATATGAATACTATATGTATCATAAATATTGAATTAAGCAATAACAAGCAACAGGTATTTAGAATTCTAATAATCTCCTTGGATAGGATATTTGGTATCCTACGTATGTAGTTCGCAAGTAAATGTACGTACTAAAACGCCCGTTCTCGCAAGCAATTTCTATATTTGCCAACTGGTGTATTAAATGGTCCACTACACTTGTAAATGTTTCTAAGAATTTAGCCACAATTGTTGAACATAGTAAATTATATTTTCGTTTGATACATACTGATTTCTTGTGAATTAAGATATTACAAAGTGTTAAGGAGGACAACGTAGTTGTTTTGCATTTAGTAAATTTATTTCTCGACATAGCTCTAAACTATTAGTCCAGATATTCCAACTTTTTCCGCCATCCAGACAATAGGATTTACCGAACTCTGCAAAATAGGCATCTGTTGCGACAATGATCTCTTCGTTTGACGGAAACCACTTTCTGCCGGAGCATTTTTTTATGTTTGGAAAAAGAAAGAGGAACAAATCTAACTAATATGGTGGATAGGACACCATTTCGTGCCACAAGTCGATTAGTTTTCTTATTACAATTCCAATGAGTAGACTGGAGGGTTTAACGCCGAATCTGTCTCGTAAACTAATATAGTACTGTCCCGTAATTATCCTTCTTTTCTTCAACTAATCTATTAAGACCTTACGGATCCCTATTAGATTCCCCCCAGATTAGATTAAATCGCCTCTGCCTTCCTCGGTACACGTTCGCCAAAACATTGCATTCAAACTATCATCCGATTAAGTCTTTAATTATTCATTGGTAAGTGAGGCATCCATCTCGCGGCTAGCATTCATTTTTTCGTGAAGGATGTTTTGCGCACATTCAATTGAAATACCATAATAGTAATATCTCTAGTTTTCATCTGGCGGTCTGCTAACACGACATCATGCACTTTATTAATCATATAGTCCGTAGTCATCTCAATGGGTCGGCCCGATCGCTTCTCATCAAATACGGACGTTCGGCCACATCTAAAGTCATTCAACCAGTAACTGATCGTGCATGTTTTCCCATAAAAAGAAAATTAAATCACTCAGAGTCAAGGAAAACACAAATTTATATCTCGAAAAATTAAAATTAAAAATTACATCGAAACAAGTTTTTACAATCAGGTTATGGTTTGAATATTTTGCAGGCCAATGTATCTATCATTCAAAATGTCAACATGTAAATTAGTGGTCACTTTAGTAGTAACTAGGGTAATATTTTCACAACCGTGAGATGACATTCCTCTCGGTTTAAGCATTATTTTCGTGAAATCTGTATTGGAATAAAAGATTCTCATCTAAAGAAACAACGTTTTGCAAGTTCTTATAAAAATTATATTAATTATATATTAATCCACCGTAATAGGATTGCTTGCTAAAAAAAGAGAGTTTATTAACATTTTTTAAAGAGATTTCTCGATATATTCTTTAAATACTTTAATCTACAATTAGAAACATAGTACGTTAAATAATAAAACATACTTGATCAAAGATTAAAGTTTAAAAAACGAAAGTCGATGTGATATACAGTCTTATTCGGATATAGTACGAAAAAAAAATTAGGTGAAAGAAACGCATGAGTAATGCCTAAATACAAAATATTATGGTTTTATGTGCACGTAGTAACGAGAAAATGATTTTTCTTTATTCGAGTCCGACTCTGTCTTAGTTAACATATGGGAATCACCGGCAGTCGCTGAAGCAGCGTTCGGATATCCATTTAGTACGCACATAGCATTCACCGTCATTACACGCAATTGCAATGGCATCCTATACGAATATCGAATACACCGATATGATTTTGATTTATGGCGAAACAGGACAAAATAGTCTTGCGGCAGAAAATTTGTACGCGGAACGGTTTCCCAATCGGCGGCATCCATCATCCGAGACAATTGTGAGAACCGTGTATCGACTTCGAGAAACAGGATCAGTAATTCCACGTTTCGAAGGTCGTGGCCGTCATATATCACGTAGAGTTCAGCAAGCAGAAGAGCATATTTTAAACATCGTTGAGGCGGAACCAGGCATAAGTACTACAACTTTAGCCCAGCAAGTAAATGTGTCCCAAACGACGGTGCATCGAATTTTGAAAAATAATTTACTTATTTACTTGGCCACCTCGTACTCCCGATCTAAATCCATTAGACTTTTTTCTGTGGGGATACATGAAAAGCTTGGTATATGATCGTCGCCCTGATATTGAAAATGTCGAAGATCTGCGAAATCGCATTTATGTTGCAGCTCAACGCATTCGCGAAGACATGGTAAATTTTACTCGTGTGCATAATAACTTTCGTCGCCGAATTGATGCCTGTATTAGAGCTCACGGTGGACATTTCGAACATTTTTTACATTAATAAATTATTTTGTCCTGTTTCGCCTAGATCGGTCCTTGTTAGGACCACCACAAATTTCATAAAAAGAAAAAGAATGTATAACTACAAATAACTCAAAACCCGACATTTCGGATGTATTAACTTTAAACATTAAGAACGCAAATCATATGGTTATCGGCATATTCAATGTAAACATATAAACACTTCGACATCAGCTGTACGACAGACTAATGCATTTCAATAGACTATTCACTATTCATAGCATCTACAATGCTTTATCGATTTTTATTTGCATCTGGGTTAACTTTGATTCATCAGCCGTATTTGTATAATATAGGAGAAACAAAGATATGGATCGGCTTTACCTGCATTTTGGGCCCTAAAATTTGAACAAAATGTATATGTTACAAATAAATTTCTTTTTAAATTTTCAGTAACACATTGATAGGTAGTCTTCAGATTTCGGTAGCTTAAGTGCTGTTTACAGGTAACCCTGTATATGTCCTTAGATAGTACCTACGGATTTATTCACACAGTCACTAGTTTCTCATGGCATTAACTTATGTGGAATGTTTTATTCATATTCTATTTTCTCTAGGATTTGCTTGCGTTTAAAATAACCATAACAACATAGTTGAATGGCTAAGGCTTGGTACAACGTTGTAGTGTTAGCCCTAATTCTGTGACGATTAGCCAGAGCGCCAGTAAGGTATACAAAACCAATAGTTCTTTCCTAACGTTGGGTATCGATTGCCACTAGGTCAGCAAAATTAATTAAGCTATGGTCGATGAAAATGTGAATTGGGCGACTGGCCCGCTTCCGCATATAATCGGTTCCTACCGACCGACTGGGAACGCCCAATGGAGAGAGTTCGGTTGGTCAGCAGTAAGCCATTCTTTTTCCACGCTTCCCATGTTAGAGAAGTTCTTTTTTGAACCGCCGAGCATTAGCAACTACCTAGAAATCTGGAATTAAGTCAAATCACAATAGTTAGGTCAAAGTAAAGAGCCAGGAGCTAGGATGAATCCAAAACATTCCCCAACCAATCAGGATACGCTCGGCGTAGCGAAACAGTGCTTGCTTCCCTGTCTATGTTGCGTTGGTCGACAATTGGGAAATGAGCGGAAAAGACTACGGTTTGGCAGTAACACTTAAGTGACATAACCAATACGAAGTTGAACCACTTTAATTGGTGCAGTGTAGATTAAAGGTATGTTACCAAGCGTTATGAACATGTGACGTCAGAGTCAGCAGATAACAGTCAACCAAAATAAAGCACAGCCTTCCACGGCCAGATTGTATTGAAACTAAACGTGTTCCGGGTTTGGACCATGTCATGTCGTTGTTAAAATAAAAATAAAAATAAAAACTCGACGTTTCGCCCATAATCGTGTTGGGCTTCTTCAGAAGAGTAATAAGCAACAGCACGGTTAGCATGGTAACTGTAAGTAAAGTAAGTTAGCAAGGTAACCTATCACTCTCATGAAGCTCCATATGATTGTGGGCGAAACGTCGAGTTTTTATTTTAACAACGACATGATACGGTTCAAACCCGGAACACGTTTAGTTTCAACCGTGAACCAATTTTCGGGGAGTATTGGTTAAAGGTCGGTGCTCAACAAAAATATATAGTTCGCCCAAAGATCAGGTAAGTAAGTGAGACTGTTGTGAGCCAATGTTCGGTTCGAAATTTTATACTCTTACGTAATGCAGACATCGTTGCCGACGTTGAACCAGGCGATCCGTAATCGGACCCCAACGTTACACAATCGTCTGTACTACTACGGTTAACATAGCAATGAATAAGCCTGAAGAAACGAGTACACTTCCCGTGCGTTTCACGAAATTAGCAGAGAATAGTACTTTGTCGGTTCTCGGAGATGCCGGTAGGGGGCACGACCCCATTCTCATAAGACGAATAAACAGGAATCTGTCTAATCTCTGCTAATTTCGTGAAGTGTAACTCGTTAGTGCAGGCCTAGTAATGAAGATTTATATTATTAAACCAAACAAAAACAAAAACAGTATGTAACGTAAAATCCACGTTTTTTATGAGGTATATACTACCTACCTTAAATACAATTCGTGCTATCGTCAATGGTGATGATGATCCCCTTAACTTCGTCAGGCGGATTTTGAATTTAGTGAATGTAGAACGGGAACGAACAAATTGATATTTTTTATATATCGGTACCTCTGGAGTTCTTATGAGACAATAAAGAATTTAGAGATATTTGTCTAAATTCTTTATTATATCGAATATATTTCTTGACGCTTTTATAACTTTTATTCATTTATTACACGTATAAAAATTATTAATTTACATTTAATTTTATTATATGTAATTATTTCAGGTTGAAATTCGATAGATGAACGTAAGGCATGCAGTAAATAAGAAAATTTAACTAGCTTCTATACAGAAATTAAGCACTAGTTTGAAGTCACCTACTGGTTTTAGATCTTCCTTTACATAAAGTCTGTCCTTGACGCGCCATAATTTCTGCTTCGCTAGGACTTCTTCCTACAGTCACGGATTCGTAGCATTCATTTAGCAATTTTCTAAAATTGTTTTGTTTCTGGTCTTGAAAATAAGTTTATCTACAAGGAAAACACTGCTAGCATTCATCATAAGACAGAGGATTGATTTACATATTAAGAAAAGAAAAAAACAGTAATTGTTCTTGATAATTCCTCCTATAATATATATAATGTGGTAAGCAACACATAAGTATCGGTAACCTCCACACCATACAAGTTCAATTTATTATATAGCAATACATACTAATTAGTCCGGGATTGCCGTTTGGAGGACACGAATGGTCCTCATCATCATCAACAGCTGACTGAATTCGGTCACCGGTCGTCCCGGACTAATTATTATATATTACTATATAATAAATAAACTTGTGTGGTGTGGAGGGTGGCGATACTTATGTGTTGTTCACCATACTACGCCATTATTGTATATAAAATGTTGAAAATCAGAGCATAGAATAAAACTAAAACTTTTTGTTTTTGGTTTTTCGTGAAAAACAAATACCATGTATGCTATAATTGCGGCATACGTAATATGTACGAAAAAAGCGATGTTTCTTTGTTTTTTTTTTTAGTTCTACTGTGAAAAGGTCAATAAATGCATTAACAATTTAATACGTACATTAGGCCTAACATATTCGCTGTTAGAGTTAATAGTTAGAGTTAGAGTTTAATGGCTTTTTACGTATTGAAATGCTTGTTTAATTTATGGAAATTTAAAATAAAAAAGAAAAGGTATTCTTACTTCTTACTCTTCACATTATATATTGCTGCGACATAAGTCAAGGAATTTAAACAGTGCTAGGAATTTTTTAAATAATTCTTTCTGCTTTTTTTCTTACTCAAGTACAAATAGTTTATGATGCGTTATTGTTCCAATGTATCCAATTTCATAAATATTTAACAACCTACAAATGAAATTTGTTTATACAACTATGTATATTTTAAAACAATTTTCTATTGAGTAGTGAAATGATAATATTTTAACATGTATCTTTATTTTAATTGTTATCTATTTTACTCCTTTTTAATGTTGTAAAGACGAAACATGATTAAACAATTCTAGTATTTTTATTGGTATTTTTCTGAACTTAAACAACATTTTCCATTACTAAGTGTAGACAAAAATATCTCATAATATTTTTTAAAGCGGACTGTATTACCGGCACACCAAACGTAGTGGTGCTAAGATTTAAAATTCGAATAATGTCTTTCAAATTGACTTCATATCAATTAAGATTTCCAGACGTTGTCAAACTAACCTTTGTAACTTAACAAACTCTCCACATCTGAAAAAGAAGCTAATTACATATATCTTCAATGACGTCGTGAATTACGGAGCCGTTGGTACGGGCGAGTCTAACTGTAGTTTATGATTGTAGTACATCTACTCGTGATTATATCTACATATGCAAATGTATATTTAATTTCTTTCTACAGTAATGTCATTGCCTGTGACCCAGATAAGAATAGTTTTCACATTTACTTATGCAGAAGTTCTCTGTATTACCAATCGTAAATTTACAAAATATAATTCGGACTTATCTTCTATTTTTGAATGATTCCCATAAAAGTCTATAAGCTTAATATTTTTCTGTTTTTTTTTTTTTGAATAGATGAGACTGTCAGAAACATTTAATTACAAACAAATTCAAGATTCATCTTAAAAGGTGTATTTATTTGATATATAACTGACAACTTTCTAAGAAATATGTATTTGTAAAAAGTTCTAAATGTTGGTTAATCTTTTTTTAATTTCCTTCGTTCATTTCGATTCGATCGATTCATTAAAATTTATGAAAAGCAGAAAATCAGACTTACGTACAGCGACTATAGAGATACTTAATGCATATCAAATTGAAAAATTTTATTTTCTTATTGGCCACGCCGGTTATACTATAGACTTATATACAGAGTTGGTTGCGCTGATTAATAAGCAGTTTTGTGCCTCGTATAAATCTTTCCTCAGAGAACACAATATGGTAGCAATATTATAGAACCGACATTTCTACATGTATTCGTGATTTGCAAGGATTCTTACCTTCAAAACTTTTTATTTCACTCATTTAAATCACGAAATAGTTTTGTTATTCGGGTTATCTTCTGAATACGCATGTTTAGGTTTTATCATGTCTATCTTCACAAATTTTATGTTGTTCATGTTGCGTATGTGCGGATTCTCTTTTTTTTACTTTGGAAATTAGGTCATTAGATATGTCAATATCATTAATTAGTTATAATCAAATCCTTAAACACTAACAAATACCAGAGAAGAAGATTGAAAATACACAAATAATCACGGGATCCGTCGTGATGACCTAATTGAAATACACTACGGATACAACTACGGATAAAAGGGATACCAGGAATAAAGCAACAAAGGATAAACAGCTACTACAACTTAAAACGATTTCCTTCAATAAGTCTACAATATATTCAAAAAATTTTGTTTGTTGCTTAAAGGTAATAAACACGACTATTTACAGGGAACGTGTTGCCTATTAGATTAGGTATTATACCTAAATTTAGTTATACTGTTGGCATAGACTATACATTGAAGTAAGCTATAATATAAACTCATTTTTACATATACATATGAAATTTCTTAAAATGTAATTCTGTGAAGATTGTTGAGGTTGCAAGCAGAAAATACACTTACAATGTGTTTTCTTATTTACCTTAAATATAATTTTTTGTTGAGCTTTATGCAAAATAAATATAATGATATATTAGACTGTTTAAGCTTGTTTTACGTTGTTTTCTAATATAGATATTTATATTACATGAAACACAATATTAAGTTAATCTTTACCTACTTTAATGACTGGAAAGTTTTTCGTCATCGATTAACAGAAACCTCCCTTTTACGTTTGTTGTTTCAAACGGAACATCTTTTTGTTCTGCCAACAAATTTCACTCGAATTTTATTTTGCAATCTGTTAGTTATCATGATCGTACAACACTTCTTATTCGCTGGGGGTCCTTCTCTCTTTTGTTCAACGTGGAATCGGTCGAATTAATCAGCATAGCTGATTGCTGCCTGGTCGCTCTTATTTTTTCAAATAATCAATTAATTGAATCTCGAGAAAATCCGTAACTTTTCCGACTGATGAAATAGTTTTCGCCTTGTTTGATGCGCGTTTACAGGATGAAATTAATGTTGACCCATGGTTTCTGTCGCGTAGTAATTTATCTACAGTCACGTAGCGTCGAAAAAATTCAGTCGCATTCTGCTTAAGCATTTACGACGAAAATAATGAACTCCACAGTTTTTATTGTTCAGTGTAAAGCCATATTTTATTGCAATTTCTATATTACAGACTAACTTATATCTAACTAAATAAAAAACTATATTATATATACATAATAATTATATTATATATAATACACTCCGCCAAAAAAGTATCGCATAAACTAAAAAAGGGCATTTATAAACCAAGATATTTTTATATGTTCACAAAAAGTTTGCCTCGTACATGTGAACTATAAAAACACTAACAAAATCATGGAACATAGCTTTTTTACTTTTTTTTTCTAAAAGAACACATTTAGAAAAATGCATATGTGTAAGGTTTGTTCAGTTGTTTATTGAAAGTCTTCCTATACGGACAAATTTTAAAGTGCGAAGTCAGAGTTCTGTACCAACGCTTTTAAAACTAAAATGAGCAATTTAACTTCAAAACAAGTGGCTGCTATAGTTGCTTTAATCGAAGATGGATGATCTCAAGCATACGTTGCTAATTTGATGAACATCAATCAGTCAAGTGTTTCTAGAGCCGTAGCCAGATATAGGGAAACAGGCAATTACAGTAGAAGACCTGTACCAGGTCGTCCAAGATGTTCTACTCGCCAAGATGACCGCTATTTACTACTACAAGCATTACGTCGAAGACATGTAACTGCGAGACAATTGCAGAACGACTTGGCTAGAGTCAGAAATACTCGTGTGAGTATTCAAACTATTCGGAATAGGTTACGACAGAGTGGATTAAGAGCTAGAGTAGCTATAACAGCCCTTCGTCTCACTAGGAACCACCGAGTGGCTCGCTTAAGGTTTGCCAGAGAACATGTAAATTGGAACATTAATGACTGGGCCAATATACTCTTCACAGATGAGTCAAGATTTGGTCTTTACACCTCAGATAGGCGTATCTCAGTGTATAGACGAGACGGTGAGCGCTATTTGCAGTGTAATATAAGACCTAGACCTAATTTCGCTGGTGGCTCTATTATGGTTTGGGGAGGCATCTGTTTAACAGGTCGTACAGAGTTAGTACCAGTAGACAGAGGTACACTGACTGCCCACAGGTATATAACGGACATTTTACAAGAACATGTAGTACCATATGCGCCAATTATAGGAAACGAATTCATGTTAATGCACGATAATGCACGACCGCATGTTGCAATAATGGTCCACGAATACCTTAACGATGTTGGTATTCCAGTTTTAGATTGGCCTGCGGTAAGTCCGGACATGAACCCTATCGAGCACGTGTGGGACCTCCTTCACAGACGGATACGAACCCAAAATGTTGCCCCAGCGTACCTGCATGGACTAGAAAATGCTCTCCGTGACGAGTAGGAGAATTTGGATCAGGCTTATATACGGAGGTTAATCGAATTTCTGCCAAACCATATGCGAGCGGTCATAAGAGCCAGAGATGGCAATACTCAGTATTAAAAGCTACTGTTATGACATTTTTCTTTCCAAAATTATAATTTCTTGTTTTAATAAAAATATCAAGTATGAGTTCTTGTTTTTTATTTGGCCTGTATTTTATTTAAACAATCATAGAAATTATATCTTAGAGCGCTTTAAAGTATATTTACAACTTTATGCTACAAACAAAGATTGTGCGATACTTTTATGATTCAAAACTAAATTATGCGATACTTTTTTGGCGGAGTGTATAATTATTATAACTATAAGTTTCAAGTTCTATTATTCAATTATATTTTTGTTAATTACCTTAATTAAGTATTGGATTCTGAATAACCAGGCTGCTAAACACCATCAGATCTATTTCCAAGTTATCTAACCAAAGACTGCAAATCCGTTTTAGTTACACCACTTAATTTTATCTTCAAATTCTATAAATAATTTTCCTTACGACCTGGAAAGGAACAAGAAACATGGTGCCTAGAAAGAGAGATGTATCCAACCACCTCAACCATCAGCCCATTGTAGTTGTAACTATCTTCGGTAGAGCGTTCCAACGTGTTTTTCTACACATATGTACTTCAGAACGTCACTCTACAGGTCACCTTTCCTACACGGTATGGCTAGAAGATGATCACCAACCTAACGACGGTTTCTCAATATATATATATATATATATGTGAAAATATGGATAGCAAAATTCAGGTCAATGTAATCTCCCTGAAGAATCCAGACAGACTCGTTTGATCACAGTATCTGACGTTAGAAATCAAGCTACTTCAGATTTGTTGAGGGCAATGAGTTCTAAGATGAAAGAATTAATTACGTCTTGTACAATGGATGTCGATCAAACGAATTTGTGTTTAGGTCGGGTATTGCAGAAGGTTCAAAACTGGGACCGCTCTTATTCAACATATTCATAAACTACCTCCTTGAAAGCTTTACTTGTCCAGTTTTAGCATATCGCAAGTGATGTGAAGATACATTATGGATTGGTGTAAGACAAACAAATTAAAGCTGAAAAACAAGTGTTACGCTGCATCACATTCTAAGAGAACATCACCAATTCTGACATGTTAGCAATTATCAATTATCGACAGTCTCTTCGGTGCGTGCTCTTGACGTGATGTTCTATGTTTGTACGAGGTTTGTTAGTCATATCGTCCTTAAAGCACTATATCATGCCTTCATCCTTAGTAAACTGGAGTATGCTAGCTTCATATGGGATCCCATCCACGTTAGTCATATTATTAGTCTTGACTTGCACCAAAAATATTGAAACTGTCGTCATTCAGGATTGATGGAGCTTACCCACCACGAGGTGCCTGTCAGGATGATTTATTACGACGATCTGAAATTGAGTCTTTGTCTCAATAACGTGACTATTACGTTAACATGCAAGATTTTTATTGAACATTCTTCACAATAGTCGGCTGCTAATTTTTATTATTTAGCATTTCATTCAATGTCCCTCACTTGGCATTCGGGCATGTTGCGATGTTCTGTATCCCAACTGCATGCACAAATGTATTTTCGCATGTTACAGTTTTGACAAAGTCCAGGAATGCTAATACAATTTATAAAGGCATTTTCAGGGAGGTAATTTATATCTTTTCTTTCTTTACAACTTTTCCTATTTCATTTTTATTTATGTTTAGATTTATAGCATGTTGTAATTTCTCGTATTCGAATGCTACCCGTTGGGCTAATACGTATTATTAATTAATTAGTTACTAATTAGACTCAACATTAAGAACACTTACACAACTTATTTTCTTCGTTGAATTAATAGCAAGAAAAATAGGAATATTTAATTTGTTTTATTCAGCATATACATTCTTATAAATATCTCTCATAACAAGATTTCAGGATACTACATAACTTGTAAAATGTTTAGTTTAGCATGCAATAAATATATGAATACGTTATATTTAAAAAAATTGTTCGATTTGTCAGTAAAAGATTTAACAAGAAGCATTATACGAAGGAAACGCTGCTAATACCGTGCTCCTAAGGAGAGATGCCGATATTAACACTGGGAGAGGCTGCAAATTGTTGAGATTTACTATAGATACGAAATTGAATTGGAATACGCATATCAATATTATATCTTCCAAACTGAATAAAGGATTGCGCATATTAAGGAAGCTAAGAAATACTACATTAAAAAATAATGACTTTTCTCATTTAATTTCACATCTAAGCTGCGAATTACTGTTTTGGAAGCATACGTAACATTTAGGAGTTCCGTTTTTTTTTTACTAGAAGCTGCTTAATATATACATAAACATTAGAAAAACCTTATAAACCAAGGCTAATACGTATACGAAATAGAGAATACATTTATTGCGAGGTAGGAAAATCCGATCAATTTTATTTGCAAACATATTTTTGGACCACTGGCATTTGAAATATGTGTATCTATCCATTACTACTACATTTTGCAATGTTGGAAGGGATACTTGTGGATTTAAACAAATCTAACATCATAACGATTACATGGAATCGACATCATTAGCAAAAAAAATATGTATTTCTTTGAGTTGTTTGCATTTCACTTGATGGATTCTACCGCCGCAATTTGCTGAGATATTTCCTAGTATCTTATTGTAAAAATGGCAATACGTACTAATAATGATAAGTCGTAAATACACTAGAATCAACATACTTAAACTAGAGGTGACAACATAATTATATACATTCTTCGCATTCCTTATCTATTATTGTGGAGCACGTATAACATTGCCATTATTTGCTAAAGCATTCATCAAAAGCAGTTAATTCTGTATTGTTCATCATTTATAACTTTATATCACTAACGTCCCTCTTCTTGTTTGATATTAAATGTGAATGGTTTTCTTCGAAATATCACTAACATTTACAGGAAGTAAACTAGAAATAACCTATACAACATTTTATTCGTGGTGCCCATCGGTATCAATAAGAAGTAGTAATTAAAAGAAGTTCTATGATAACAATAGAACAAAAATAAAATCGTGGGCTTCCTGATCACGCCAGAGGCGAAACTAACTGAGCAGTAAGCATTTTATTACGGTAACTCGGCATGTGAATCATGAGAAGAGCAAAAATTAACTGCGGGTAACGAGGGAAGTAGCGCGACGGTCACGGTTAGGCACGAATGGCAACGGTTACGACGGGTTGCTTAGAATGTTTAAGGATCTCTATAATTTTTCGATTGTAATAGTGAGAAGGATCACGAGGTAGTGAGGTTGCGCTCAATAATATCTGGCGGTCAGTCACTAGAGTCAGTAGGATGTCGAAAATCTTTGAGAGGGGTTTTTTCGTTTCGTTTCGTCGGATCGTTTTAATGTTTTATTTGTTCAAAATGTTACTGATTCTATCCGTACCTTGTGGATATATGGAAGATAAGAGGTAGCTAGATTGGAGGTAGTATTATCATTCGTTAGTGTTCGGGTTATTTTAGCGATTAGTCATGTATATAATTGTATTTAAATTAGGTAAACACATTATTTCTGTTTTATTGTTGATATCCGCTTAGGCATAAGTTTTATTTCTGGGTTTCCGGAATTTATGACATCTTGTCATAAACCAATTAAGCAAGCAGGTAAATTGTAAACCGAAATTAGCTGAATTGTTTGAGCATTTGCTACAACTGTCAATAGAAACTACATTGTCCGTTCTTTAATCTGGAATTTCCAAGGGCAGTTAAACTTCAGGTAATTTCGGTAACGAACAAACATGCCTACATTTCGTCCCTACTAATGATGGCAAGTAGAGGGGACACTTGTATATAAGAATTAGATTAGGTTTTCAAAATATAGTTCTCTGTACATACAATATTCAAAGAAGTAATCTATGTCAGATAGACCTTCACAAAGAATCTATAGTTGTTAATAAACGTATGAAGCGTTAAGTACGAAAGTGTTCTCATTTCGCGAGTGTCCACCCCTTTTCATTCTCATATTATAACTGATAGTTATATGGTTCCTTGAACCTCGGAATAAGAGACGAGCTACCGATAAACGCATCGGAACCGTCACGACATCCAGTCAAAACATTGGTCCTTCGAGCCGGATTCAGCGGAGCATTGGTCCTTCGAGCCGGATACATCGCAGCATTGGTCCTTTGAGCCGAATTCAGCGGAACTTCTAGGATACAGCAAGAAGACATCAAAGAAGCACAGGTTAGTGGCATTCATTCCTGTTTTCTTCTATCCTACTTATTCAGAACACATTCAATACTTAACCCATACAAAGCGTAATCATGGCAAATACTGCAGAACAACTAAAGGAACTAAAAACCAAGCGCAGCTTACTCAAATCAAGCCTAACTAGATTCACAAACTTTATTAATGAATTAGATACACAGTCAGATTATCACATACAGCTTCAAACGCGCACAGAGAAACTATCACCATTTCTTGATCAATTTTATGAGATACAAACAAAAATTGCTGTCCTTGATGACAATGAAGATTTCGATGCCGAAATTGAACAGTTTGAAAATAAATACATGGACTCGATTTCAAAGGCAAAACACTTGTTAAATTTACGCGAACAGATCGTTAAACCAAAGGTTTCTATTGATGAACACAGCGAAGACCTCAAGCTACCAAAAATATCATTGCCACAGTTTGACGGTAACATAGAAAATTGGTTTTCCTTTCAAGAAACCTTCAAATCAATAATTCACAATAACAGTAAGCTCACAGATGTAAGGAAACTTATTTATTTAAAATCATGTATTCACGGTCAAGCAGCAGAGGTTATTGAATCGGTAGAGACTACAGGGGAGAGCTATTCAAATGCATGGGATATGTTGGTAAAGCGATACAATAATAAACGGTTGGTAATACAGAAACACGTGGCAGCTATTCATGATTTACCCGTCATAGAAAAGCGGAATCATCTTCTATTACGGAAAATAATCAATGGAGCAACAAGACACGTTCAAGCGCTCAAAATATTAAATCAACCCGTTGACAAATGGGATGCTCTTCTAGTTTATATTGTTACAAGCAAATTAGATCGCGGTACATATGAAAGCTGGGATTCGAGCCTAGAAGCTGATGCCTTACCTACATTTGAGCAGTTGATAGATTTTTTAACTCGTAAATGTAATACGATGGAATCACTAACCAAAAAGGCTCCTCCAGTCAATTTAAAACCGCCTAAGAATGTAACAACGCATGTCTATGCACAGTCAAACCGCTGTGCGATTTGTGAAGGCGATCATGCTATTTATCATTGTTCAAAATTACTAGAATTAAAACCAGAACAAAGATCAGAAAGGGTGAAATCGCTAAAATTATGTACAAATTGTCTCAAATCCAACCACGTATCTTCTCAATGCAATGCTAGGTCATGCAAGAGGTGTCGGGGTAAACACAACACATTACTGCATTTCTCACGCAAGCCATCGGAACCTCAAATACCAATCCCAGGCCCAAGTAAAGAGCCCCAATCAAACGAAACCAATGTTGTTGTGTCCAACGTCTCAGCAGCAACCACACAAGTGTTGTTGTCAACAGCAATTGTAGACGTAGAGGACAAATATGGAAATCTCATTCGATGTCGCGCATTACTTGATCCCGGATCTCAAACCAGCTTCATAAGCGAAGCATTTGCACAGAAACTTCAACTAAGAAGGTCGTATCAACCTATATCCTTAGTTGGGGTTGATCAAGTGAAATCCGCTGCCACAGAGGAAATGCAAATACAAATCAAATCTAGATTTACTAACTTCACAAGCAATATTGGGTGTTTTATATTAAAAACAGTAACTCATCCTCTTCCAATTATGACGGTAGAAAGGACATTGATACCTATACCAACAAATTTAAACTTAGCAGACCCAGAGTTTAATATATCGAAACCTATTGATTTATTAATTGGAGCAGAATTATACTTAAATTTACTATGCGTAGGTCAAATAAACCTGAACAAAGGTTCTTTATGTCTCCAAAAAACCGTATTGGGATGGATCATAGCGGGGAAACTACATTCTAAACTGCCATCCCCAATATCAAGTTGCAACCTATCTATTCAAAATGATTTAGATATGCAACTAACTAAATTTTGGGAACTAGAAGAAGTTGCTCCCAAACCTTCACTCACTTTCGAAGAGAGGGCATGTGAGCAGCACTTTCTAAATACGTATGAAAGAGATACTGCAGGTCGCTTTTCAGTGGAACTACCATTACGTGAAGGGACTCAATTAGAACTGGGTGATTCTAAAGATACCGCGCTGAAACGGTTCTATTCACTAGAAAGGAAACTGCATAGAGTACCCTCCTTAAAAAAGCAATATACTGAATTCTTGCAAGAGTATAACGATCTAAACCACATGCGCCTAGTTGAAAACAGTACCCACGAAGAGGGACAGCGTTATTTTTATTTGCCGCATCATCCAGTTATAAAAGAGGATAGCATCACGACTAAATTACGAGTAGTATTTGATGGTTCGGCAAAATCCAGCAACGGTAAATCACTCAATGATATTTTGCTAGTCGGGCCCACAATACAGCAAGACTTATTCTCGATTATTTGTCGGTTTCGCATGCATAACGTAGTGATCACAGCGGATATAGAAAAAATGTATCGACAAATCAAGGTAAAGGAAAATCATTGCAAGTTACAACGAATTCTGTGGAGAAACAGTACCAACGAGGATGTGAAAACGTACGAACTAACAACAGTCACGTATGGAACATCTTCAGCCCCTTTCTTAGCTACACGTGTCCTGCAGCAACTGGCACTCGAAGAGAAATCTCAATTTCCCTTCGGATCATCCGTTATTCTTCGAGATTTTTATGTAGACGATCTACTCACAGGAACTCCCACTATTGGCGAAGCAAGGACACTAGTGAGTGAGTTAAACACAGTTTTATCTAGAGGTGGCTTTATACTACGAAAGTGGGCCTCAAACGAACCTAGTGTGCTACAAGAGATCAAGGATAGTAGTAAAACAACACTACTAACTCTTGAAGCAGACAAGACAGTCAAAACGTTAGGTCTACAATGGAACTCATCCACCGATACCTTACAATATAAGAGTTTACCATTACCAGCGAATGAGAAGGTAACCAAACGACTCATTCTGTCACGGTCATCACAAATATTTGACCCTTTAGGACTATTAGGACCTCTAATCATTAGAGCCAAATTATTAATGCAGGGTTTGTGGCAAGTAAAGGTTGACTGGGACGAAACAGTGCCTACAAACATACATACGTCATGGATGGAGTTTCAAAGAGACTTAAATCGAATAAAGCAACTGAATATCCCGCGCCATGTACTTAATCGATCTTCATACGACTCTCTAGAGCTTCATGGATTCTGTGATGCAAGCGAACGAGCATATGGAGCATGTGTGTATCTACGATCCATCGGACAACAAGAAATAACTTGTAATCTACTGTGTGCGAAGTCCAGAGTAGCACCGCTAAAGGCGACAACTCTGCCGAGATTAGAACTATGCGGCGCTGTGCTATTAACAAAATTAATGGAGAAGGTACAACATGTTTTACCCGTGCCCATAGAACGGTTATCATATTGGACAGATTCTACTATAGTTTTGGCATGGCTACAAAATACATCAAAAACCTGGAAAACGTTTGTAGCAAACCGTGTAAGCGAGATACAAGAAAGTACCAAAGTAAGTAACTGGCATCATGTTCAAAGCGAAGATAACCCTGCAGATGTCATATCTAGAGGAGCGTCAACAGAAGATCTAATAACCAATAATCTGTGGTGGCATGGTCCCAAATGGTTGCAGGAAGAACTCGTTTATCAAGAGCCGATGTGTACGCTGACCGTGGATGCACCTGAGAAAAGAAGCATTCGAATGATAAGTAATACGTCAACAATTCAGCAATCCTTTAACATCATGGATAAATACTCAAATTTACAAAAATTACACCGAATAACCGCTTATTGTCTCCGATACATACACAATATACGACCATCTACTTCAAAAAAGGAAAACGGTCCTCTTTCGATTCAAGGTTTAAAAACTGCTCGCATCAGACTATTACAACACGTACAAAAACTAGCTTTTACTTCGGAGTATACAACACTTTCCGAAAACAAACCCATCCATAAGAAGAGTCGATTATTGTGTCTGAGCCCATTTCTAGATGAAGATGGTATAATTCGCGTTGGAGGGAGGCTGTGTAGGTCCGCTCTAACCTTTTCTCAAAAACATCAAATCATTTTACCAAATAATCACCCTTATACAAACCTAATCATTCGAGACACGCATGAACGCCAACTTCACGCAGGGGTACAAGGAACTTTAGCTGCAGTGAGAGAAGAATACTGGCCTTTATCCGCCAAAAACACCATAAAATATATCATAAGGAGATGTGTTATATGCTATAAGGCTAAACCAAGGATTCACGCATACAAAATGGCAGATTTACCACAATATCGAGTGCAGGCATCGCGACCATTCGTCAATAGCGGCGTTGACTACGCAGGACCGCTAATGATACGGGAAACCAAGAGAAGAGGGTCGAAATCTGTAAAGGTATACGTTGCACTATTCATATGTTTTGCAACGAAAGCCATACATATCGAGCTCGTGTCAGATTTAACGACAGAAGCCTTCCTTAACGCCCTAAAAAGAATGATTGCTCGACGGGGTAAAATTAGAAATTTATATTCGGACAATGCTACCAACTTTGTAGGTGCCAGTAAGGAATTAAAGGCACTACACGCAAACTTTCAAACACAAACTAACGCGGAGCTGCAAAACTTTCTATCGAATGAGCACATCAATTGGCACTTTATTCCTCCACAGTCACCACACTTCGGCGGTCTTTGGGAAGCTGGAGTAAGGTCTGTCAAACATCATCTCAGACGCACATGTGGTAATGCGCTTCTAACTTACGACGAAATGATTACGCTGTTAGCACAAATTGAGTCCGTCCTTAATTCCCGTCCTATTTTACCAATCTCATCAGATCCAAATGATCTTACATGTTTAACTCCCGGTCACTTCCTCATTGGAATGCCACTTACCAGTTCTGTAGAGCCAAATTTGGCTCATTTACAATTAAATCGATTGTCGAGATATCAGTTAATTGAAAGCATTAAGCAGCACTTTTGGTCTCGTTGGTCAAGAGAGTATTTACATAACCTGCAACCACGAACCAAATGGAAGGAGCATCAAAAACAGGACCTTAAAATTGGTGATCTAGTTGTCATCGAGGAAGACAACCTACCACCACTACAATGGGCAACAAGACGAATTTTGTCTTTAGTGAATAGTGATGATGGAGTTGCACGCAGCGCTTCAATTAGAACTACAAGGGGAGAAATTAAGAGAGCCACATCGCGACTGTGCCTACTGCCAGTGGACTAGTTTCGAAAGTCAACGCTTTCAAGGCGGGCGGCATGTTCGGGTTATTTTAGCGATTAGTCATGTATATAATTGTATTTAAATTAGGTAAACACATTATTTCTGTTTTATTGTTGATATCCGCTTAGGCATAAGTTTTATTTCTGGGTTTCCGGAATTTATGACATCTTGTCATAAACCAATTAAGCAAGCAGGTAAATTGTAAACCGAAATTAGCTGAATTGTTTGAGCATTTGCTACAACTGTCAATAGAAACTACATTGTCCGTTCTTTAATCTGGAATTTCCAAGGGCAGTTAAACTTCAGGTAATTTCGGTAACGAACAAACATGCCTACATTTCGTCCCTACTAATGATGGCAAGTAGAGGGGACACTTGTATATAAGAATTAGATTAGGTTTTCAAAATATAGTTCTCTGTACATACAATATTCAAAGAAGTAATCTATGTCAGATAGACCTTCACAAAGAATCTATAGTTGTTAATAAACGTATGAAGCGTTAAGTACGAAAGTGTTCTCATTTCGCGAGTGTCCACCCCTTTTCATTCTCATATTATAACTGATAGTTATATGGTTCCTTGAACCTCGGAATAAGAGACGAGCTACCGATAAACGCATCGGAACCGTCACGACATCCAGTCAAAACAGTTAGTTTACTGGTTGGATGAAGATGAAGATGGATTGATATCCTTGTTACTAAAAGCATTGTTAAGGAGGGTCTTGTATGTGTTTATGTATGTGTAAACATACTTGTATGTGATTTGGCTCGTTGGGCTGATTGTTGGGTTCTGAGACTAACACCGCTCGATGAACCAAGGACTTGATAACTGAGAACTTTTGTGTTGGGTGATGATGTAGATGGGATTGAGATACCTATCATTGTGTGTGGGTCTTTTGGAAACGAGGTGATCTAAGCTACTACCGGAGAAAAAACTCTATAGAAATGATTGCCATGAGAAGAGAGAAAGGAGAGCCTAGAATTCCATTCCAGGAGTTGATCGGTGGTAAATGAGGATGTTACCTCGAAGCTGACTAACTTATCCACAGCTTCGATGAAACATCTTTATTCACCAAAGTTATCCACGATTTTACTTCCACATATTTCACATTCCAAGGATAATTTTACAAACAGTTATCTGGTGCTATCATGGTTTCTCCTCCTTCCCCTGTCGTGGCAAATATCTCAATGGAGTCTTTTCTCCGATGGCTGATTAGGTCACTCCATTTACGAAAACAAACACACATTGATAAGTAAAAAAGTTTTATTTATCAATTTCTTGGTCCACTGAGCGGTGATTCTCAGAACTCGACAATCTTCCCAAGTGCCGAATCACGTACGATAACCCTTCCCAACAACAATTTTCTTAATAAGGATATCAACAGAATCATTAATCTTCAACCAAGCAGTAAACTAACGAAGATAACATTACCACCAATCTAGCGATCGCTTATCTTCTCTATATCCATAAGGTAACGGATAGAAACAGCAAAATTTTGAAAAAACAAAACATCAAAACGATATACAAACTTGTCTCAAAGATTTTATAGCAATTCTTCCACCTGCCAAGGACAAATTTCCTCCCTTAGCAAGTAAAGGTGTGAATATGATTGTGGTTGAAACGTTGAGTTTTCGTCTAACAAAAAACGAGATGACACGGTCCGAGTCCGCAAAATGTTATTTTTACAATGGCAAAAAATAATGTTCCGAGTTTGAACCGTCTCATGTCATTTGGTTAAAATAAAAACTAATCAACCTCGGCGTAACATCGTTATTCACTAAAGTTACTATCCAGGATTCAGTAAATATGATCGAACATCTCCTGAAGCGGGATTGTGAATCTGCCAGCTTATGTTGTTGTGTGGAAAAATGTTTTACTTCCACATATTTCACATTCCAATGGCAATATTACAAACAGTTATGTGGTGATGCCATGGGCTCTCTCCGCAGTCGTGGTTAATACTTCATGGAATCTTTTGAATCCGTTGCTCTTGAAGGCAGAGGTGAAACATAAGGCATGGTTCCAATATGTCGATGACACCTTCATCATCTAGTTCCATGGCAAAGACCTTTTACCTTGTTTCCTAAATCACTTTAATCGTCAATATTCATTCCCTGACGTGCTGGTCACAAGTAACTCGGATGGTAGCATCGATCACTATGTTTATTGAAACCCACACATACGTTGATAGACAAAAGATCAGTGAAATAAAACGAAACATCCAAACGATCTTCCCCCTCAAAGGTTTCAGAAATTCGTCCATCTCCTAAAGACAAATTTCCCCCATTAGCGAGTATTTGCAAAATCCCTTGTTCGTGTTGTCTGTTATATCTCGGCGAAGCGGGACGCTCTATCAAAACTCGTCTAACAGAGTGATCAACTGCTTTCTGCTCAGTTAGTTTCGCCTTTGACGTAATTTACACGTTCAGTTACCGTGCTAACTGTTATAAATAGAAACGTAGGCTTCTACGGCCGCAGTCTGTTGAAACTAAACATTTTTCGGGTTCGAACCGTGTCATGTCGTTTATGTTGGCGAAAACCAACTGCGCAGCAATTGGTTTTCGCCTCTGGCATGGTCCACATGCTGAGTTACCGTGATCAACTGCTTCCCACTCAGTTAGTTTCGCCTTTGGCGTGGTTTACACGTTGGGTTACCGTGCTAACTGGTGCCTACCTTTCTCCTGAAGAAGCCCCATACGATTGTGGGAGAAACGTCGAGTTTATTATTATTTTTTAAACGACATAACACGGTTCGAACCCGAAAAAACGTTTAGTGCTAACTGTTGCCTATCACTCTTCTGAAGAAGCCCGATACGAAACGTCAACATCCGAGTTTTTATTTGAACCAAACGACATGACACGGTTTAAACCCGAAACACGTTTAGTTTTAACTGACTTTGGCCGTGGAAGCCTACGTTTTTATCTAAAAAAATAGTGTAATGAAATTTGCTATAAAGAAGATAAATTGATGTGTTCAAACTGAAAGAAATATTCAGATGGCGCTATGTTTTTTTTTGCAGTTTTTGGGCTACAGCTGTAAATATTATCCTATACAGTTATTTGCATTTATAAATATATTTATATCAAACATGCACAGAGGCACTGAAAATTGTTATTTCTATAATCGTAATTCGCCGTTATTTCAGTTTTAATCCGTTATTCTACAAAATACCAATGTAGTTTTCATTTGTTTATACTTATTTGTATTAATTTGTTAAACACAGTTACGCTTCAATAAGCAGAGTGGCTATTAGAAAAGAGAGTCAACAGGGACAATTATATATATAAAGTTCATATATAAAGTTTTATTTGAAATTCTGCAAGGCGTGAATGATCGTGAACGCGTAGCTATATTGTAATATTAAATACCAAGGGAAAACTAAGAAATTAGTGATTTTTCAAAATTAAGTAAATAAATTAGGCGTTTACGTGAAAGACACCCTTTGGGCAAATTA
This sequence comes from Oryctes rhinoceros, assembly GCA_020654165.1. NCBI lineage: Eukaryota > Metazoa > Arthropoda > Insecta > Coleoptera > Scarabaeidae > Oryctes > Oryctes rhinoceros. The sequence continues at coordinate 25,252 of JAIOKQ010000751.1, forward strand.
AAGTGTAAGGGAGAAAGAAATATGAAATTTAAGTGAATAAAAAAATTGAAAATCGAAACTAATCTTATTCAAGGATATTCCACCATATAAAGACAACATTTTTATGAAACTTTCTGGAATTCTACTTTTTCTAACCTCCACAAATTCGAAATGCAAATAGAATTTTGGTGATAAGCGGAAATTCAGCCAGAACAAATTACTTGACTGATAGACTCAAAGTCAACAATTAAATTTAGCGTCGTCACATTTCTATATTAATCGTGATAGCGAATGTTTAGGGCACAATGACTTTATGTTACTAAAAAAAAAAACATGTACTACATGTAAATTGCAAAGCGTTAAGCTGTGAAACAATATTGCAGAAAATATTAGAAGGAAAGATAAAGTCTCTGTATTAATACCAATATTCAAAGAATTCATTGATATACGAGTATTTACTAAAACTATTAGGTGTTGTTTAAAATAAGCAGAACGATTTGGAAGAGCGCATCCAAAAAACATGACTGATAAATGGAATTGAAAAATGTTAAAGCAATTCGTATTAAGCCGTAGACAATGATCCACAATCAATAGAAGAATGTGTGATATAAGTGAATTAAATCAATCATTTGGTGTACAGAATGATAACAAACTCTACGAAATATATACTACATCTACTTTTATTGCCTTGTACCACTTCTTTGAAATTGAAAAATGCAATCACTTGAAAGCTCTACTGCGATAAAACTTGATCGTTAAACGGTCAGGGCTTCGTGCATTATAAACTCCAAGAAAGAAACTACGCAAAATAAGATGTACGACAGAAGGATATTTTTGTAAATGCCTTCATAACATAGTGTTGATGAATGTTAAATACACTGTTACATATCGTCAATTCAACTAATTAATTTAAGTGGTAAATATTTCGTTAGATGTGCTAAAGAAAAAGTTGAATCATTTTATTTGCCCTTCATCGGTATTTCTGTCAAATTCTATACACTAATAGTCACCATGTGTTAACATTCTTCAATTACCAGCTTTATATATAGCTAATAATAAGTATATGCATTTTTCTTAAACAAACATTAATACTAAGTTTCTAAAGATTTCTTAAAACCTTTTAAATATAACCTAAATAGGTAATGCAAACATATTTGTCCACTCTGTGGGATTAGGATCGACGAGGTCGCTATTTTAAAAACAAGCTGTTCTATGAAATTATATATTTATAAAAACTAGCTATACATTACGTAATATTTATATGCAGCAACAATAACTATAAAAGTAACGATAACTAAATAGATCGGATCCTCAATTGTTTTATAGCTGCTAAATCATTTTATTGTTTTCTCGAGACTGGTCCACCTGATTGTATGACCAAAAATAACAAAAAAAAAATGTACCATCTACAGATGTTACTTTATTTAATCCTATTTGCTTGCCATAATGCGGTTACCAAGGTGCAAACAAGCGGTTACTAACTGGGAACAAGACTTTTTTGAGATCATTACGAAATAGAGGTATTTTTTGAAAAATCCCGTAGCCTTCTATGTTTGCTTATAGCATGAATATTTAATTCCAGTTTTCCTCCAATTTCCCCCAAATCAAAATGTTATCTTTATTTTGCTAAAGTAAAAGTATTGTATTTAGATAAGCATATTGCTGTGCAGTAATTTAGAATTGGAACCGTTTTCATGGTATCACTTTATAAAGCAAAATTGTATTGCACAGGGATTATGCTCTTTGCAATGTACATTAAATAACCCATGCTGAGATCTTCAAGAGACCGAGGCTATACACCTGTCATATTGAGACAAACAAACTTCTCAATTTGTTGAAGCCACTGTTGCATAGTCTAGTTATTTTTGGCTACCATGAGTAGCAGTTGGTCAACAATCATGAATGCCGGATTGATTTTATGAAGTGGCAATCGCATATAAGCACCCAAATATCTTATTATTGAAAACAAGCTGGTCAATCAATACAAAACTTTGTATTGATTAAAATATGTGCTTTGGATAGCAAGATATTATGGCGCCCTTTTGCAATCGCCATTTCATTAAATCAGTCGGGTATTTAATCGCCATTATTGGTTAACCGTTCATGAATGGTAGTTGATTATGACTAACGTAATCGTAATCAATAATTTGTTATGTATACGTTTGTGATTACTAAATTTAGTGATTAGTCATTATTTTGATAATTATGGCTGAATTTTTAATCATTAATCATAGCAACAATTTTTTGTTATAATCATTAGCATCATTAATCATGAATCATGAATGATGAATAAATAAATTAATTAATTAATTATGAATTAATTAATTTGAATTAAAATGAATTAAAAATAAATAAATGAATAAATAAAAAAAAATAAAATCATGAATCATCATCATAAATAATATTTGCCCATCTGGTTAGAGCAACTATAAAATCGAATTGTTTCACGAATGAAAGCAGATAAATATAATCAAGTGACAAACCACATTATATAATTTGCACGCTCATATTAGCAAATATTCCTACATCTTCATTATTTTTTTCAACATTTTATTTTCAACAGTTACTACAAATTCGTTAGGTTATCGCTATTTTTATTTCGTTGTTTACAACGATTCGCATATTTTAGGATTTTTCAATGCACAACCTTGCGATGTACTTTTCTGTATTTTTGGAAAGAATGCCTTTTAAACAATGTAAAGTTACGCTCTTGTCTTAAACCTGCAAACAAGTCAAACTTAGCTCAAAAAGAAGGTTATGATAAACAGTTTAGTAACGCTATAAAGTATCAAACCTGAACGTGTTATAGTTTACATGTATCCCAATCGGCGCAATATTTAATACGCATTTCGTGACATGTTCGTTTTGTATTTTTTAATGATATTATTCAGGTATTGCGGACTCAATAATATCGTAGTTCTGGAGCCAACTTATCAAAGTAGTGCAAAAGCCAGTAGAACAATGGAGCTTGGAAGAATATTGCCTTGCTTTTCTTATGTTGATTTTTTTGTACAACTTTTGTAGGTACCATTTTGTAGGAGCCATGACTAGATTTTAATGCAGAGGAACCCCTGAAGATAACACACTTCCAAAACTATCGTAAGCAATATTATTGGGGGTAGCACCGTTTTATGGGAATCATTCAATTGTTAATGTATCTGACACTTGTCATTATAGATGCGGAAGGTATTTTAGTGGATTTTCAATAATCAAGGGCGTTACTTGGTTGAATTAAATTAATAAACGACGCATGAAAGTGTTAATGTAATTAAGAGAAATAAAACGAGTTTGTCGGCAACAATTTTCAAAGTTATTCGATGAAAAGTTGAATATAATCACGGCACTTCCTCTACAAACATTTTAAGAAAATATGAACTATTTTTTTTAACATATAACATCAAAATAGTTATCCACGGAATAGGGATCACTGCGGGAAAAATTGGTTATATATCTGATCTAGTTTCAATATTAGTATGGTAAACAACACATAAGTATCGGCAGCCTCCGCACCATACAAGTTTCATTTATTATATCGTAATATATAATAATTCGTCCAGGATGGCCGTTTCGAGGACAAAATTGGTCTCGTCGTCAACCGGTGACCGAATAATGTATCGATACTTATGTGTTATTTATCTAGTAATCTAATTTTAAAAAGATGTTATAAATTTCAATTTGAAAATTCTATTCCAAAAGATGGCTCTCGGTTAGGAATTGTGATAGGAATTTGTATTTTTTTTTAAGAAAGATTCAAAATTATTCAAAAGGAAATATAATTTAAAATTTCATTTCAAAATGAAAATTTGTTTTTCGATTTGCGAAAAATAAGTGGATGCCACATTTTGCTAATAAAAAAGAATATTTGAGTTGGAGTTGAGTTGGACAATCTTCTGTCGTTTTCAGGGAAAAAAGAAGTATTTTTTTTGCCAAACTCACAGTTTTTAAGGAAATATAAAAAGTCAAATACACGTTTGACAAATTACATTAGACGCTCATAGTTTATTCGCGTTTGATTACCCAACTTTGAACTGCGCAGAACTAGGCGCGCACTAACCATCGTTTCTACATGCACAATTTGCCTTCTAGTCTGTCCTATTCCTTACTACGGCTGTTGTTAACGTGGTAATGCTCTCGTGAACCAACAGGGGTCAGACCTCTTTTAATTCCGTGCTCGCGGTGCTGATGGCAGCTTGTGTTGCAGCCATTTATACTGCTTCTTTCAACAGCCTTCTGGTTTGATCGTCTTCTTTTTCTAGAATCGGTGTGTTATCCCAATTAATTCTGTGATCTTTTTTCTATGGCGTTTTGTGCCAAGTTGAACTTATTAGTTTCCCCTAGACGAACCATTTTTTTGTACTCTTTGATTCTCACTTGTTGCGGTCTGCTTGTCTCCTATATGTGGACGTCTATATTCACAAGAAATTTGGTATATACTATTCTTCGTTAATACCACTTATAATGCAATATATTTTATTTACAATAATCACGTGGATACTTGCTTATGTATCTGCAATGTTTTTCAATTTGAATTGCATCCATTACGCGCGTATTAGATATACATATGTACGTTTTTCTAAGTGATTATAAAGGATGATAAATCGATGTTGCTATGCCTATATAATTATGTAAAATTGCTTATTGACGTCACATACAGCGTTAGTAAAAGTCCCGGAACGGTCGAATAACTTTGTTATTTGAAAATTATGATTTCTGAAATTTGGTATGAAAAAATTGGTTAAAAAAATATTAAATGTATTGCATAAAATGCATTTATATTAACTATACCACCATACCAAATTTCAGAAATCATAATTTTCAAATAACAAAGTTATTCGACCGTTCCGGGACTTTTTACTAACGCTGTATATTGTTTCTTATTAAATAATAGTACCTATGTTTTTAGAAATTAAATTCTTTAGTAAGACACATATAAAAATTTAGGACTCATTAGGTTGAACAAGCCATTTGGGATATTAATGGCAACCTTCCATTAAGAACGCATCGAGTTAATACGTAGCCAAATCTCAATATGATTAATAAACAATTTATAAGTACTGTATTCTATTGTTAGCAAGAATATGTAACGAATGTAATTTTTTGCTAGTTTATTACGAAACTATTAACAATATTTTACGTTAAACTCAACAGAAACTAGCAATATCCTAGGAACATCATAAACATCAATAGGGAATATATTGATACGTAATTAAAGCAAGCAAGCTAACATTCCATTCTAAATAGTATTCTGTTAATATTTTCCATAAATTGTTATTCCTTTTATTCGTCAAAATTAAATTGAATAATGAGAACAATAAACCAATCGATTTTATCGATTTTGTTACAAGGAATATTAAGTCTTAAAATAGTAATGGGAAAACCAATATCATTTTCTAATAAACATGCCCTATAATATTTAAGAAGCTAATTCTTAGAGTTCTCCACTAAAGAATATAAGTTAATTTATGAGCAGGAGTAACCAATAAATTGAGTGTTTTTACAGGAATATTTTAATTTAAATTATATTTTGTTTAATCTTTTGTATTGCACAAATCGAACGGAATGACGAGGATGGTTAATTAACTTATAAACTTTAACTTCATTTGAAATAAAAACGTAGGCTTCCACGGCCGGAGTCTATTGAAATTAAACATTTTTCGGGTTCGAACCGTGTTATGTCGTTAAAATTAAAAATTAAAAATAAACTCGACGTTTCGCCCACAATCGTATGGAGCTTCTTCAGGAGAAAGACCAGTTAGCGCGGTAACTCAGCATGTGAACCATGCCAGAGGTGGAGATCAACTGGTCTTTCTCCTGAAGAAGCCTCATACGATTGTGGGCGAAACGTCGAGTTTATTTTTAATTTTTCATTTTAACGACATGACACGGTTCTAACCCGAAAAACGTTTAATTTCAACATTTAACTTCATTTATTTGTGGATTTTGTTTTTCAGAAATGTTCAGAAATAAATTAAAGAGCTGCTAGTAGTAATTTGATCGTTTATTAGAAGTAGTTGATAAGTAAAACAAACGATATGGGCAGTTTCCGCTTTTAATATATTGCTGCAATATTAAATGGTAAAAAGCATTGTACCGCAAATAATATAATGTCTGCTTTGTTGTTATATTATGTTTGCCTTAACTGCAAAAATAAATTAATACAATTGGCAGAGGTAATTCCTAAGCCGTTATAAAAATAATGATTTTTACATAAAAATAAAAAGGGTGAACAATGCTTATTTTTGGAAAGTAAACATTCTATCTTCACTATACAAAGAATTTCCTGATACGTCGAATGTGCGGATTAAAAGGTGTCCCTTTCATCTTCGTAAGGATTCAGGATGAACCTGTAATTAAAATTCATTCCATTATTTCGTAAAAAACGTAAATTACATCTGCGTTGATGAGTTGGTTAATCAGGGCTTCTCTTCGTAAAGCTTTTTATAGTTACAAATGAAGCATCCACCTTATATTAAACAACAGATAATGAAGATGAAAATGAGGAAGAAAACTACAATGTGTAAAGATAAAATATGTGATGAAAATAGAAAATGTCCGAACATTTAGTTTTCGAATTATACCTTTGATCAGAAACTTCTAGAGACTCTGCCGAAGGTAAAAACGCCAAGAAAAAAGACAATTAAACAACTTTTTAACAGTTATTTTTTATTGATGTTTGTATTTAATACTGCAAAAAATGCAGAATCTGTATGTCTGCCTTCGATACATTCATGAACTGTATAGTTGTAAATGGTAAATTCCGACGTTAATGAAGTTACTATCAGGTAGATTTGTCCCGTTGTGATTTAATAGTAGAATTTTTTTAAATACGTTTAAAGTAAAATATCAAGTGCCTCAATTAAGCAATTATTATTATTATTATTATTAGATGTATCTTTAAATTTTTCATATTTGAAATACCTAAGTGAAATATTGAAAAACACTTAAACTTTTTACGTTCTCATTTAAAAAAGACGTAATAACAATGACAACGTGAACGGAAAATTTGTGCTGAAGATTGCTTGTGGTATTTTTGTGGAATTATATAAACGTTTACGAGTAGTAAAGAATATTCAAAAAGTAAATAACAATGCGGTAATAATAACTAGAATCGTCAGTAAATATTTTCAATGTGGAACTGTACGAGTTTGAAATAGTTTGAATAACTTTCATATTACCCATGCATAGATAGTAAAACTATGTTATATAATTGTAACTTTTACAATTTGAATAAATATATGTATGTGTGTATATATGTAAGTCTGAACAACACGTTACACACAATTTATGCCATGCATGCATGATGCCAAGTAATTATAGTGTTGGTTTAATATTTTGGTTCACTTTAAAAAAAGATTGGTTAATGGCTAAACATTTCGTGCACGTTAAATGTACTACAGAATAGTACTAACTTCATGGAAAAAAGTACAACATTTTTCCATATTGACCAGTGCACTAGATCTTCACAGCAGTGAGCACATTTATTTAGGAAAAAATAAAAATATTTAACTAGTCATTAACTTGCCTTCCATAATGCGATAGTGTCGCATCGTATTGAAACTATAGACTTCGGACAATGTTATCATTTATTATTTAAATTAATGTAGCGGATACACCAAATACCACAATACCACCCGATACCACACCAAAGATTTACATTAAACCTTTGTTGAAATCGATACGCTTTTACAGGCTGTAGATTATGAAAAGCCGAAAATGCTCATTGGGAGCTGTTCATTAAGAAAACATACTTGATTCGACCGTAATACCAATGTTAGGAAATTATTATTTTGCGCATGCTGTTGAAAACCTCTATGGCAAAATCCTAATGCACATTCCCAAGTTGCAAAGATGAACATTTTGATTAATGATACGGAGCATTTCTTAATTTCTCGTTAACACACTATACAACATTTGAATACTACTACTATACAATGGGTAGTAAAAGAAGAGTCATTCAAAACAAAATTAGTGATATTTTCTTCACGTTACACATTTACGCCATGCGGAGTTAGTCCGCAAAATGCCAAACTCAACATTCTATAATGTCTGGATACATGCGATGGTACAAAACAGCAAAAACTAGATCTACACACTTTTCAGTGGAAAATGTTATGCATTTCTGAAATATTTAGGAAAAAATAATTAGGTAATTTAAATTTTAATTTTTTTAAGGCCTTATAACTTCCCAATGAAGACAAATTGGACTCCGCTTAGAATAATTTTTTACATAGAATAACTTCACCTTTCATCTTCCAAAAATTGTCAAAAACTAGTGGATCATGTTGCATAGAGTTCGAATTCTGTAGGACACATATTTCTAAATAAAAGTTGGTTCCCTTCTTGATTGAACTAAAAAAAGAAGATGTATACTATAAAAGAATGATCTACATGAAAATTATTTGTGTTAAATAACAATTAATTTAAAACCTGTATTGGCATGGTACTACCAAGATTTATGAAATTAGGAACAGTATCCTAAAAAGGTAAAAAATGCGTGTAAACATTTGGCAATTAACAAACTATTAACTATAATTCGTAGAAGTAATAAATAAGTACAGCGAATACTACATATGTACACAGTGAAAGATGTGAATGGTAACTAAATATTGTCTTTCGTTAAGTCACACATTTTATACGTCCCAATTTATTGACTACTTGAATACTATTAAATAAGCTCTTGACTATGAAGGGGATCTCAAAAGATTAATAATTGCATGACTTAAAATTGTTCAAATATTCGACATCAAATTGTTGGAGAACCATTGTACTTGTGCAGAAGCTTTTATGTAGCCCTATGTCAACTTTAGCTTAGAACATAATACGTCATTTTACACTTCAATTTGTTTTTATGAATATAGAAGAGATTGTCCTTTACGTTCGGACATTTTAAAAAGATTATGAGACCAACCTTCAATATAATACACTATACCTTTCATTATTTAGGAGACAACCAAATTTTGTAATAAAAGGTTTTTAATGTATACTGCGTGTATTTTTAAACTTGTTTTACGTGCAATTTGCACAGTTATCCTGTATTTCGCTTATTTTGGGGACTTTTCCTTCGGAAGCATTCCAACTTGTTTTAAAGGTAGGCAACCCATTTAGCACCGCGCGAATTATCGTTATTAAAATTCTATTCGACAGGACTTTGCAGCATTTTTATTTCATTTATTGCTTCGATAATTTTCGGGAAAATTTTACATAAGTATCTTTGTCCTCTTTTTATCTTTACTTTTTTAAATTTCTTAAGGAAATACTTTTCGCGATCAAATTTTGCCTTGAGGTGCGCCTTTCGTTTTGTATTGCGGCTTTATATCCACCCAAAGATAGTGAAAAGTTAACGAGTTATAGAAAAATTTTGTTTCGAACACGGTGTGTTACGTATTTTTTCTTACCGCTTGGCCTCCGAACTTTGCTGATGACCGAAACTTTCCCGTCGGAAGAACGGGTCGGCGTGTATCTGCCTTAGCCCGAAATTTTATTCAACTGGAGGTCGTATTTTAATCAAAAATCGTCCTTGGGCTTCAATTGAAGGCGTAATTTTGCTGAAACCTGCTTTGGTATCCGAGCACGCTTGCTTGCTTGCTTGCGGCGGTGGTGGCTGAGGTTTGCTCCGCTGATGAGGCCAATTAGGAGCGTATCCTCAGAACGCAGTCAACGTACAGATAAGGACTTCAACACCTGCGATACTAACCCTAGGAGGAACAAGAAAAAATAATTGAATCGTTATCAACTTAAATATATTAATTTTAATGCCGTAAATTTTCAATTTTTAAATTACAAAGATTCAAATTTTATTTTTATTTTTTTTATCTATAATTAATAAATATCAATTAAATATATGTCTTAGATATTTATAACTAAAACTAAAAGAAAAACATCGTACAAACGTGTAAACTCCACAAAATCTTGTCGGGTAAACAAACGCGAACGTGTTCGTTTAATTAGATACTAAAACCTTTTTTTAATATACCTTCATAATATTCAACCAACTGTTAATCTACCCCTTTTGTACTTATTATTTTCGCATTGATAAAATTACCTTTTTATAAAAAAAAAAACTTGTGTTAAGGACTATATATCTATATAAACATCTTTTCTTATGACGCACCTCGGAGCCCACGGCTAGGGTTTTACCCTGGACATTTATGTATTGAGTGGGTGGCGCCTTCCAAAATTTACCTGGCTCCTGCCGTGGTAGCCAGAATCTCCTTTAATTTAAATGCGACCTAGAATTGCCGCCAACCAAGAAAACGGCCACAAATGTTCCATATTTTCTTCCAAACTACACTAGAAGGGTGTGTAAGTACCTCGGTAAGTATTTTGTATCTCCCCTCTCTTCCCCCCCTCTTTTAACAAGAACGCGTAGCACTTGGTACACAGGCATTTGCATGCCTGTTGCAATAATGGAATGAGAAAAATACGTAAAATTACTAAAAAAAATTGCACCTAACGAATTTAAAGAAAGCAAAGAGGAATAAGAAAGCTATAAAAAAGAGTAAAATAAGAAAGTAATAGATACAAAAACAAAGAAATAAACTTAAATAACAATTTATTTTCAGCCCAAGGAAATATTTGAAATGAATACATTACTTCCATGTGTCCGGATACACAACTACAAACAACTTCAAAACGGCAATAAAACAAACCGCTGCACCTCAACGTATTAATATTTGCACGATCGTGCATTCTGTAAGTAGCAGTAGTTGTTGTGGTTTTACGTAATTACCGTTTTCCTTACCGCAAACTTGCATTAAAATACACATGCGTTTTACCTGTTTTACTACAAAGTAATAATTTATGCCATAAACGTACTCAAAAATAGATAATACCATACTAATATAATTTATTGTATCTCCTATTACAATGGGCCTACCATATAGCACATATCTGAATTGCTTGGCCGAGCTTTATCAATGTGATGCATGGAACAATACTGCGAAAAAAATTCCTATAAACGTGTGTCGAAAAAGTTACGCGTGTTTTTCAAAATTGATACAAATATATTTAATAAGGTTTGGTGTTACTTCAATCGCTCCCAGTTTTTTAAGTGTTCTGAAGTCCAATTAGATGTGTTTTAGCACTCAAGTAACAGACAGGAACAACGTTTCGCGTTCATAAAAGTTAGTTATGAATTTTACTTACAACAAATGGCAGACAAACAAACAACAATTGTAATTTGGCTCGACGACTGTATGCCGAAATATTCTCGAATTGAAGCTGAAAGAGCTTTTGCCGCGATCAAACCAATGTTTTCGTGAAGATCTTTTAAATGGAATACTATAGACCGTGTTTTTACCGGGTTTTTACAATAGAGTATTAATTCGAATTTCCTATCCCTTGTACTTTTTACGGAAGAAGTAAATTATTGCAATTATTAATTTCCATAGTGACCATTATTGGGCTGATGAAAATCCTCCCGCGATTAGACAGTCAAGACACCAACAAACTTTTTCATGCAACATTTAAGCTGATATTGTTTCTTCTTACTTAAAAACGTTCTCTTGAAAACACGCCGTGACAATGGTTTATGAATAATTCAATTACATTTCAGCCTTCTTGTTAGGGAGTAGTAGATAATTTTCGAAATCGTTGGATTAGCAAAGGTGGGTCATAAATGACCAGCTTCTCTACAAATCATTTTCTCTGTAAATTATTCACTTATTCACACTATTTGCTTAACGCATGCAGTAAATAGAATGGTCGAAAAAATTAGATGCCAGTTTCCACTAATTAATTCTTTAATTGATTTTTTTAGTCTTTCGACGTAAAATAATATTTATTAAAGCACTACTCCGTGTCCAAATATATTTTTGGACACGGAGGGATCCTCCGAAACGATAATTGCTCGATGCTCCAACTAAATTGGATAGTTAGCTGCAGGTACATTCTATGCAGCATACTATTTAAATATTGTATTAAATTTTATAGATTCAGTTAAAACAAAAAAAATATTCGAAAATAGAAATTACAGAGCATTTGACGTATATTAGAGCTGATCATAGTTTATTAAATAAATATAAAGAGCAAAGAACAAAAGTAAAAGAGTTGGTAAATGCAGCAAAAAAAAATCATGGTAAGATTTTGGGGAAGCAATAGAAAGAGATAGTAAAGGAAATCGAAGGCTATTTCATGGAGTGTTAAAACGCATAAGAAAACGCAAGCAAAATAAGAATATCTATGTAAAATTAAAGAAAGGAAGAATACTGAGAGAGGAAAAAAACATAAAAGAAAATTTACTCGACATGGAAATAACAGACACGGTAAACATACAGGACGAAAATGAAATGTGCACAGAAAACAAGAGACCGCAGAAGTAGATGAAATAGCGACAGAAGAAATATTTAAAATAATAAAGATATTAAAAAGGAAAAAAGCAGCTGGACATGATGGAATTACAAGTGAAGTGTTAAAAAGAAAGGGACAATCTGGAATGGAAGTTGTTAAGGTACTATATAATACGATATGGAAGGAGCAAAAAAATACCCGAGGATTGGAAAGTACGAATACTGATACCTTTGTACAAAAGACAACAAAGCGTGTAAAAATTATCGAGGAATTACACTACTAAATACTACGCTAAAGATATACGAAAGGATTCTTGAGAAAAGACTGAAAGTAACAACTGAAGCTCAACTGGAGGAGGCACAGTGTGGTTTTAGGAAGGGTAGAAGAGTACAAGATAATGTATTCATATTGAAACAACTGGTAGAAAAAAACACAAGTGATGATAATATATAAGTAGCTTTTATAGACATAGAGAAGGCTTTTAACTACATACCACGAGGTTTAATATGGAAAATCCTTACTAAAAGAGGAATAAACAGCAAACTAAAAAACGTAATTGCTAGTACATATAATAAAACCAGAAATTATGTAAGAGTGGGTGGAATGCAGTCGGAAGAATTTTTAACTAAGGAAAGTCTACGACAAGGGGGAGTATTTAGTCCTACACTCTTTAATATAATACTTGATCACATTTTGAGAGAGATTAAAGAGCAAACAAAGAAACTACAAATAGGGTATAAAAACATGAGGATGATGGAAATCGCGGAAAGTGCCTTTTGCCGACGACATGGTAGTGTACGCGGGGAATGTAAAGGATCTGCAAGCAAACATGAATATTTGGGAAACAGCTTTAAAAAAGAGAAATATGAAGATAAATGCAGAGAAGATTAGTGATGTCAATAGGGAAACACGATACGAAGATGATAATTTATATAGGTGGAAAGGTTATAGAACAAGTAGAAGTATTCAAATATCTCGGAATAAATATATACAAGGAAGGTAAAGAAGAAGCAGAAATTAACAGCAGAATTGACATTGGAATAAAATTATATTATGCATTGAACAACGCTTTTATAGAAAAGAAGGAAATTTCAAAGAAGACAAAATAACTGTGTTTAACACAATATTTAAAACTATCTTGACACACAGCAGTGAAAGTTGGTTCTTAAATAATCAAACTAAGAGTAGAATACAAGCACACTGGCGATGAAATATTTAAGAGCAGTTAAAGGGGTCACTCGAAAGAATAGATAAAAAAAAGAGAAGAATTAGGAGTAGAGTCAATTCTAGATAGTATAGAGAGACAGAAACCCAAATGGTTTGAGCATATGGTACGGACGGAAGAAGAAAAACTGACGAAAAGAGTATGGCTGGCAAGATCAAGACACAAGAGGGAGGCCAAGAAAAACATGGGATAGCACAATAGAAGAAAGCTTGAGAAAAAGAGGGCTATCATGGAATGATGCAAGAAGAGTGGGATTATATATAATATTAATTATAATTAATATATATATATATATATATATATATATATATATATATATATATATATATATATATATATATGAATATATTAATATATATAAAATTTATATATAAACAAAAAAAGTTTATTCGAAAATAGAAATTATAAAGCATTTGATTATTTTAAACTTTAGAGTTAGTGCACTCCAGTGGTCGGACACCTAAGCAATGCTTCTCATCTGTTGAGTGTATGCAATTTAATAAACGGAAACAAGTTTATCAAGCAGCAATTGTTTATTTTCAAAGTGGATGAAATTGATTGTAGAGAAAATTCGATAATTCGAGTGACAATTACAAATGTATTAAGTGTAATATTCTTCTATTTACAAGAAACACTTGCAAGCTTCGCAAGTGTCTCTTTTACTAATGTTTGAATGAAATCTTCGCAAGCTTGTTGTAAGTCTGATTAAATATGTGCGTACCTGACATTTGTGGTTTGGGTATTGATATTTTTAAAATTGTACATGACAATTAGTAAGTCCAATCACAAAATTAGCAATTCTAAGTTTTCATACTAGCTGCTTCTCGTCTGAATTGAAACTTGCAATTGTTATTCCCGTGCAGAAAACAAAGTGTCTAAGATTTTTGAAAAATAATTCAAAATAAAGTTATTTGATATTTCTTGCTTCGAAAAAAATCTTTTTCTTTTGACGTGGTCGGTTTGGTTTTAGGATGGGAGGAAGTAGCATATCTGCTGCTTTAGATTTTGCACTTTCTTTTTTTTTTGAAATGGGAGACTACTAAGTTGCTACTTTTTTCTATGCAAGTAAAGCTTCGGATTTTGTTGACCACATGTCGCTACAAAAATTAAAGCTTTATTATTTTAACAACATAAAAATACATCAAATTGTACTTGAGAAATAGTTCGAATGACATTACCTGAAAAAAGACATCACCAAAGGTTGCCGCAAGGGTCTCATTGGATCCTTTGGTATTATTAATTTACATAAATGATTTACTACGAACAGTGTCAGTTGATAAGTATATTCTTTTCGTGGACGTTACTGCTTTATTAATCAAATCAACGGATAACAAGAATATTATGGAGAGAAGGAGATTGGTGGGCTCTTGGTTTTTCGCAAAATTTTGATTCTAGACGACGGTAAAACTAAAAGAAATTCATTTTCTAAAGGAGATACTGGCACATTGAACAACGTACAATTAATCAAATATTTGGGGTTTTCAGATTATTTTTATCCTTTTTCGCAATTTTGAGATTTTGGTATGGAGACATAGTTACTCAAGTCTAAGGAATTTCTAATCTACAAAGGAAAACCATAAACATCCATTTTGTTTGGACTGTCATGACCTATAAATTTA
>JAIOKQ010000754.1:0-31934 GCA_020654165.1 Oryctes rhinoceros
ATAAAGAGTCCAAACGATGTGCCCGACCAGTAGCGTCGATGCGAGAGCAAAGTGGGGTAAACTCTGCTCTCGCATAAGTAGTAAAAATAAACGATGCATTTAGTTGCCGTTCTAACGTGTTAAAGTATACGTTGAAAATGTTGCGAGGTCGTAAAAATAATGCGTCAAATCGGTTGTCTGCTACCGTAGTAAATAAATTTATACATCGGTTTCCCGATTTAATATATGACGGTAAGGCAGTGAAATGTTTAGTTTGTGAAACAACTTTGTTATCTTGGAAAGCGAGTCAGTGTCAAAGACATATAAATAGTGACAAACATAAATTGAAAAAGATTAGACGCAAATCATATGATGAATTTGTGGTTGATTTAACAATGATGCTAATTGCGACCAATATAGCAATACATAAAGTCCAACACCCAATGTTTCGCCAGTTTTGGAATAAATACAATCCTACGTGGAAATTACCATCTAAAAATACGCTACACAATTACGTACCATCAGTGCGTGAAAGAATTGTAAATTTTACGAAAAAAACGGTGAAAAATAAATACCTTTGGTTGACAATGGACGAAACTACAGATATTAAAAAACAGTCCATCCTATCCATTGTCGTAAGGACGCTGACCCCACAAGGATCTTCTGACCCTTATTTACTAGCCTGTAAACGAATGCAAGATTGTACTGCCACGGCGATACGTAGTGTATTAATAGAAACACTACACAAATTTGAAATTTTACCGGAGCAACTGTTAATGTTAGTTACCGATGCTGCCGCGGTTATGTGTTCCACAGCAAAATTACTCAAAACGATTCAACCAAACCTGTTGCACGTCACATGTTTGCTTCACGCTTTACACCTTGTAACAAACATTATACGTACAAGTTATCCTGATGTGGATGAACTAATAGGACAAACGAAAGCGGTTTTTCTTAAATCTCCGAAACGTATTCGCCTATTTCATTCGCAGTGTCCTGACATATCCGAGCCGCCGCAACCAATTCTTATACGATGGGGTACTTGGTTAGAAGCAGCATTCTATTATTATAAACATTTTGAAAAAATTAAATCAGTAGTTTTACAACTAGACGGCAAAGAAGCGGCTGCAATAAGGCTCAGTCAGGTTCAATTTAAAAATCCTCAAGTTGCAGCAAATTTAAAAATTATTTACGACAGTTACGTTCCAATAGTGAGATAAAAAAGTTACAGAACAGTGCGCTGTCCTTATCGGACTCATTAGCAATTATTGACCACGTAGAATTAGCGCTGCATATCCTTGATGATGAAAAAAGTGTTTGTGTTCGTGAAAAATTTAATAGTGTATTAGATAAAAATGTAGATTTTACAAAATTACGACAACTTTTTACCAATACTGAAGATACGTTGTACAGATACAAAGAGCACTTTAACTATGCAAATAATACATCTCTCAACGTCGAACAATCCTTTTCAGCATATAAGCATTTATTTACGTCGCTACGTACGAACCTTTCCGAGACTAATACAGAAACATATATGATGGTGAAATTACTTCATCGCGCACATCCGGATATTTCTGCAACAATGTAAACATGTTAGGTAAGTTATTTATGTTTTTTCTTAACGTTTTGTAAAGTGATTCAATATATTTATTTTTAAATAAGCGCACTGTTATTCTGGTAAACTCTCCACGCAACGCCAATGCTCGGTCACATCGTTTGGACTCTTTACTGATAGACAATACATTTAATTTTCTTTTAAGTATGTTGATGTCCCAACGGGGTGTATACGCATTTTGGATCTTGTCATAACTTCAAGTGGCTTGTAGTGTGTAAGTTGTGTATGTAAAGCGTACTGTTTTGCGCATTAAAAGTTGTTTACTGGACCTTCTATAATAACAATGGGCGTTACTCTCACATATAAAACAATGACAAAAGACTATTTCGAGGAAAAACCGTATTTCAATGTATTTTCAATTTCAATGCAATTTACTTACATTTAGTAAATTTCGCGTGTTGAAAAAATTACGTAATTTTTTCTGTTTGTAGAAAAGAAAAATTGTGCTTTTTAATTAAAATCCATTAATCGCATTTTCCCACCGCTCTACCCACACTATGCCATTTAACAATAAGTCAATAATGAAAAAAGGGATACGCTTTACCTATTATCAATCGATTAACATTACATGAATATCCATGCCGTACAGTAATTAATAATCGGTTAGCTTAGCGTTGTCGTATCTGTAAACATTTAATTAAAGTCCGTGCGATGTCATCCTGCTGAATTAAAATTACGTACCCATTGAGTCGTATATCATCGAATGTATTTGACGTATGCATCCCTTTCGATCGTGTACTCTTCTGCACATGGATGTTTCCATACGAGGTGTAACAATTTAATTCCCGGAATGATCGAGATTGTAGTAATACACGCGTAAAATGCAAACCTATGTTCGAATTAGAAGGATCTGCACGTGCGGATCTTTCTGAACATAAAAATCATAGCAATTAAAAATACGTTTAAGAACGTAATGCATAAGAATACATATACGGATTGATATATAGAATCAAAAATATAGCATTCAAATTTCATCCATATTTTTTAACATATGATATTAACGAAGTCAAGCGAGTAAAGCTGCTAACTGAAAAATCTCAAAATTTTATTTCAGTCCCACTTATAACAATTGGAATTATGAGAGTCGCCTCCGACAGACATTATTTACGATGCAAAATTAATAATACACTTAAAAACAATTCCCCAAAAAACCAAACCTATTAGCATAAGATCGTAAATTCGGCGAGATCTTATCGGTTAATTATAGGTAGTCGATCGTATAAAGAAATGCACGTTTCTACATATATACGCGTACCGACATGTACGATGTGCAAGCATCAAACAAGTACTGCAAACTTGAATAATGAATGTTGTACGTATTCTGATGAAAAAACAAAAGATAAAAGATCGTCGGAGATTAAAACAATATTTTTGACGAAAACCATTGATTAAAGAATAATTATTTAACAAGTTACAAGGAAAAGGTCTCCAGTTCGAATATTCGATCAGAGATGTAGATAAGGATGCAGTTGGAATTTAAGGAACCTAATCGCAAACAATGTGATCTGCCGCCTTTTACACGGCTGGATATTCGAAGCACAAAAAAAGGATTTTCGGCGATGTTACGTTATAAACGCGTTTCTGTTTGTTTCCATTCGATTTCTTTCTTTAGGAGATAAGTATACCAAATTCAATTATAATGCTTCGTAATCATTATACATCATAGCCAAATTTCCTATGCGGAAGCTTTTCCAACATTTTCTGATAATCTCGAGTCTTTGGGCTCGCCGATCGCAGAGGGATAAGTCATTAGAATAGAGGAAACGGAGAATAAGGCCAGGATGATATTACAATTAATATAGCTCAAGAAGAAGAGTCGAATAGAAACGGATTAAAGCGGATTTTGAAGGGAAAGAGTAGTATTAAATGATAGGGCAAGCAGCAATAATCAAATAAATTCGCTATTCTCAGAACAAACCTCAAATATCATCGATCACCGTCATTTTGGTACATTAAGGTTAGGATACCTATAAATCTTGTAATCAAGTAATCAATCTTGTTAAATTATGTCCAAGCCAGCCAGCTAAAATAGAGAAACATTTATTCATTATAAATCGGAGTATGGTTATGATAAAGGTGTTTATGTACCACCAGTAGAGGTTGAATATCCTAATGTTGTCTTTTATAAGATGTTGCGGATTTCACAGGCGTCAACAGAGTTTGGATTGCGGCGCAGGATGCTGTGATTAATTGGTGCTCTAGTGTAGTGAGCATTATGTAGCTAAAAACTTACTTTTTAGCTCAACTAGTTGGCTATACAAATTAGCAACGATGAAATACTACAATTTGTTAATATCGGTTAAGACTTAGAAACGTGCAATAACTTAAGTGAATCAGATATCGTGCAACATTTATTTAGCGATTGTAATGAAGTAATTGAAGACAACGTAAACGAAGAAGAAGAAGGAGAAGGAGAAGGAGAAGGAGAAGGAAAAGAAGAAAAAAAATGTTGTGCCATCCTGTGCAAAACCTCTCGGTGCTGCTACAATTTTAAGAAAGTTCTTTGTATTTACCGGTGCAAATGAAAACAGATTGTCAGAAAGTATTGCCATTCTCGACAATAAAATTCAGCAGCTGTATTATCAGATAAAATGTAACAAACAGTCAAATTACAGATTTTTTTCTGCAAATTAGATTAAAATATAGATATACGTATATTTAATTTATTATATATTTTGATATTTTGTAAGTACCTCTGGTTATTGCGACCATCGGCTATAACGTCGAGATTCGGCTGGTCCCAGCAGCGTCGTTATAACCGGATTTCACTGTATATTTATTCTTCGACATCTGAAAGCCAGACTACAAGTAATTACAGAACTATGGCCAATAGATGTTTTCCTCCCATATGTCAGGGCAAGCAAATAGTGTTGTTTTGAAGCGTTCTTATGAACTAAAACTCTTCTTTATTATTTCTGTTATACAACACCGTTTTCTATATGAATGAAAAAAAAAAGAAACTACGGTGTGTCCGGTCCTTTATTATATAGTTTCTCCGAAAATAATTTGCGTTATCCTTGAAACTATGTAATATTAAAATTATCTTCCAAAGAGTACATGGGTCATGACGAAGTGACGCATAAAATTTAAAATAAAGATTTGCGACTATAACTAGGAAAAGATGCCTGAAATATCTGAAATGTGAAATGGCTTTATTTTAAAATAAATGTAATTTCTGTTGTGACGGTGCTGTTTTGTATTGGACGCTGGAGTTTTTTGCACTTACGAGATTATTAGCAAAAACATGTCATTTTACTGTTTGGTACTTTATTTTGAACATAGCTAACATCTGATTACATTTCTTGGTGTTACTATATGTTAAGAGGACTTTTTGACAATCTACTCTAATCCTTATATATAGAGCTCCCCAACCGCGTGGCGCACCATAGGCGTCGATAAGGAACATAAGTAAAGTACATAAAAACAAAAGAAATAAAGAATTTTAAAACGCTTACTTTTGTAATTAGCCGTATCCAATATAGTGGGTGTTAATGCACAAGGAAAATAGTATTAGTCAGCACACGAGGAGGTAGGCACATTAAAACTGTTACCGTAAGCGCAATCCGATTTCTCAAACATCTGAAGCATTAGGAATGTTTCCACAGTCGTTTCTTTCAAGGATGTTCGTCGTTCTGAAAAAATGTTTTTATATCTTGAAAATAAACGCTCGACGTCTAATGATGTAATACACGCGTAATTAAAATAATCTTTGAATTTAGTCACCGGATCAGTAGAGTTACCTTCCCAAACTTGTCTTAACCTGCTAAAATTTGTATCTTTCTTCATAACACTTTCAACATTTCTTATAACGATATCATTTTTTTGTTATTTATACAGTGTAGGAGTGTATTAACGTCATCTAATATTTGTACTGACTCCGTCAAGGACAGTGCACTATTTTGTAATTTATTTATTGCCTCAAGTACTTCTCTATAATTGTTGTAAACGGTTTGTAAATCTGCTTCAACGGAAATATCTTGGAATTTATCCTGGCTTTCCTTAATAGCCGCAGATTCGTTGGGATTGAATTGTAAGACGACTGATTTTATTTGCCGGAAGTATTTAAAATAATAAAACGCTGCCTTCAGCCATGTCCCCCAACGCGTAAGAATCGGCTCTGGTGGTTCGGGAATACCGGGACACTGTTTATGAAATTCACTGGTACGTTTGGGAGATTTGAGAAACACTCGTTTCGTATTTGTTATTAATGCATTTACCTCAGGGAAATTTGCACGAATAGTTTCAGCCACAATATGCAGAGCATGAAGTTTACAAGTAATATGTAACATCATCCCATAATGTTCTTGAAGAGAACGACCTACACAACGCATTGTCGCGGCGCCATCGGTCATGAAAATTAATACTTGAGTAGTGGCAATTTCAAATGTTTGTAAAGTATCAACGACTACGCTCTCGATAGCGTCGGCAGTACACGATTTTAGTCTTTTACTAGCTAATAAAATTCTCTTTGTAGGTTGACGAGGTTCCAGTATACGTACAATCACATTCAAAATAGAATGTTTTTTACGGTCTGTCGTTTCGTCAATACATAACCACAGTAGTTTATTTTTTATTGCAGATCTGATCCTGTTTTCAATTTCGGTACGTACACTTGGCACACATCTCCTTAAGCTTGTTTCCGACGGTAACTCAAAGTCTGGATTATATTTATTCCAAAATTCACGGAATGGTTTCTTCCTGAGTAAGGAAAACGGCAAATTACACGCAGTCAGCATGTAAAATAAATCAATTATAAATTGAGTTGCCTCAGTCGGTGATACACCCAGTTTTTTATTTTTGTGTTGCTGACTATTTACATGTCTTCTACAGCCATATTTATCATTGCACATCAGAGGTATATTACAAATTTTACATATAATCTTACTTCCATTATATATTAAGTCAGGAAATTCTCCACAGAACTTTTTCACTTTGTCGGCCTGTGGGCGTTTCTTACTACACGCGTCCGCCATACCGTCACAACCCGATCGCATACGGTAATAAAGTAGCGAAATGCGATGCGAGTTATTTGCTTATATATTACATTACATATCCCCCCGGCCACGCCCGGCGGTACGCCTTCTGACTTGCCACGCACTTTGGGGAGCTCTACTTATATATAAGTGTCCTCACTACTAACTATTATAGTAGTAGGGATAAAAATATGGGCATGTTTCTTCATCACCGAAATTACTTTAAATGCCTTTAGAAATTCCAGACTAATAAAGTAAGTTAGTTTTTATTGATATCTTCAAATAGTTCAAGTAATTTCGGTTTACAATTTACCCTGTCACCTAATAGGTTTATGACAATGTGCCATAAAGGCCGGAAAACCAGAAATTAAGCTTAACCCAAGCGGATATGAATAACCAAGCGCAGATAACGTATTTACCTAAACTAATCCAATCCTAAATGCTAAATAACGCTAAATAACCCGAACAGGTGCCTTGATTTAATCTTATCGGTTCCTGCTCATTCTACTTCTTAAATGGTGCTACAAGAAGTAGTTCTAAAGGAGACAAATCAAGGGATCAAGGTGGCCATTCAATAGCTCCCTTGCGACCTATCCATCGACGAACTGCTGCACCGAAGTGTAAAGCTGCGCTGGCATACGGAGATCATATATTAACTCTCGGAATCTTATTGTCGTTTTGATTTGAAAACATAATAGCTAAGTACGGCGATAGTTCGCTTTAGAGATCGTTTAAATGAGACTCAGCGTTATGGTATTCTTCAAAAAAATAGGTGCCAATAATTTGATGATTGCTTATAATTCTTGGCCATGCATTAATCTTTTGAGGTTGTTGAATGTGGACTTCCCGAGTCCAACGTGGATTATTTCGTGAATCAATTAGAGAAAATATTGTCGATTTACCGCATCATCCGAATACAAAGTTGTCCCGTTAACGATCTCAATTTTGTGCGTTAGGTATTCTTTCAGTCTCTAGTGTTTCATCGAAATCCTTTGCTTGTAGATGGAAGAAGGTGTCAAATATTGCGCCGACGTTAAAGAAAACCTTTGCCACCGATTGCTTTTGGGAGCGTCGGCTAATAAAAGGTGCATATCTCGAATCTTAGAAACCGAAGATAAAACTAAAGAACTTATAAGATCTGGGTTCCTTACAGGAAATTTTCAATTATTTATCCAGTAACCCGATCATGCAGTAGATTAGAGAGTTTAATAACGATACTAGGGAGATAACATCCGAATAACCCTCGGAGCAATTACGTCTGTCTCCTGGTGTAAGCCGGACGCTCGGAATCCACACAATTAGCAGCTAATACGTGGCCAATTCGTCCACCATGAAATCACTCAATTCCCCGAATGATTTGAGCTCCTGCCATGTATATGCATTTCCCATTAACTTTATCTATTATTGATAGAACAAGGCACTATAGTGAGTAGTTTGCTACCGACTAGCAAGTATGTGTACGTACCGATGGAAACGTAATGGTGGATCCTACGTATTAGCTTATTTGTATCTATGACATTTACTACAATATCATTTTGCATAATGTTAGCGATTGTATTCGTAACTACCGTACGGCCAAACGTAATTCACAAAAGGAGCCACATATCTCTGAGCGACGCTGTTATTGCTCCTCCGTGGTTTTCGCAAACCAGGGAGTTATTGGATTCGAACGATAGGTGATCGCCGATAGGTGCCATGCGCCGATACGTATGCATATGCATAAACGTAAATTGCGCAGAAGGCATCCAGCTTCCTAAATTTATGCTTGCAATTGACATCTACATCACATATGAAGATAGACTGGTAATAACCTTTGTTACGCTCATATGATGTATAGCATTAACGTAAATGAACGATCTTATCGAAGCATGCTGTTTTGTACAAGTTATCGCCTCCAGACATAACGATTAGAAATTATGGAAATTCGGGTTGATACTTGCCCATGGTCAAACAAAGCAGATAATAAGCATTTGGAATAGATATCACATATTTATAATGTGGTACTCGTCTAAGTCATAATAATAAAGAAGATAATCTGAAGTAACTGCACGGATCGATAAATGAAGGAGTTCTGAAGTTCTGAAATCATAATAATACAATAGAGCTTACATGCATTATGGAACTAAAATATTTAATTATCTACGACTTCCGGTTATACAAGTAGCGAGCCAGCAGGCTTTGACGATCTTTAGTTTATAAGCACCAGTGAAGATCCGTGCTTTGTTCGTGAAATTTGCGAATCGTTCTTTTCTAGAGGGAAAAGACACCTCTCGCATCACCGGACAAGCCCCAGAACGGAACAAAATAGGTCACTGACGGATGAAAGCAACCGAAATATACAATTTTGGCAGACTGGTAAGTAGTTGTTCCTTTCAGATGTTAATTTCTTGCACAATTTATTTATTTGGCTTTTCCAGCTCAGTTTATTCAACATTTGCAAACCCAGAAACTTTAATAAAAAAAAAAAAAATCGGTTGCTTATAATGCAAAAATTTAATTAACCGTCTGTATCTCTGTTAATCGCCTGTTAAGTGGAAGCAACTGTAGTACTCTGCAATATCTCTTAGAACCAACTCGGGTCTTAACGTGAGCTTCCTCGTCTTCTGGCCATATCTGAAAAATTGAATGAAAATTTTTGGTAGATGCACGAGTGCATGTAAACTTTTTATAACTATAAAAGTGTTTAACTTGGAAGATGTTAATTTTGAAGAACTGTTGACTGCATATAATAGGATCAAAGACTAAATGAATTTTCGAAAACGTTATACACCATGATCGGCTATTACAATTGAACTTTCAAATACTACTACCTAATGTATATACATATGTGCATTGGACCACGCAATAGGAAACCATTATTAAAACTGTATTCACAGGAATTTACACTAAATTGTAAAACACTTAGCACAAAAGTTAACTTTCGTGGCGCTGGCGCCATTCCGTGTCGTTAGTCGGCATTTCCTTCCACGGACAACATCTACAATTATTACCTAAAGGTCGTATATTTTAATTTCTAGAAAATATATATTTTTTTTCTATTTTCTTTAAACGTAGTGATTAAATTTTTCATCCAAGATCAAGATTCTCCGGTAACATTACAAATACCAATTAATTTTGTAGTTTATATGAAGCTCCGTATGTTGAATCTAAACGGGTTCCAAGTTTGAACCGCGTCGTGTTGTTGTTACAATAAAAACTCGACGTTTCGTCTACAATCGTATGAGACTTCTTCAGGGGAGTGATAGGCAACAGTTAGTACGGTAACTCAACGTGTAAACCATACCAGAGGCGAAACTAACTGAGCGGGAAGCAGTTGATCGCGATAACTCAACATGTTGACCATGCCAAAGGCAAACCCAACTGCGATGAAATGCGGGACGTAACACGCTTTTATGCCGATGATTGGTCGGATGTGATGGTTACGATTAAGAGAGAATGAATCGTTACAAATGACGGATTTCCATATATCTAGGAGGGGATAACTTGTTTCTCTATTGACATTCTTGGGATGTTTAAAGATTTCTATGGACTCCATAATTTTCCGATTGTAATAGTGAGCAGAATTACAAAAGCAATGGAGTCGCACTGAAAAATATCTGGTAGCTAGTGTATAGATGGTGCTTAGCGATGGCCGAATTCGTTGGAAGGCGCATTCTACCGCAATGTTTGTGCTCTCTGTTAGACGAGTTTTGACAGAGCGTCCCAGTTCGCCGATATACACCAAACTACACGAACACGGGATTTTAACACTTTTACTGGCTAAGAAGGGAATTTTGCCTTTGGGAGATGGAAGAATTTCTGAAACCTTTGAGGGGGGAGGTTGAAGATCGTTTGGATGTTTTGTTTTTTCAAAATATTACCGACTATGTCCGTTACCTTGTGGATATAAGGGATATAAGGAAGATAGCGGAGGTAGGAGATAGGATAGATAGAGGTAGCGAGATACTGGTCGAAAGAAGATGTCTGTTGATGACTCTATTGATATCCTCGTTATGAAAACCATTGCTGCGAAGGGTCTTTCGTACGTGATTCAACGGTGGGAAGGTTTTTGGGTTCAGAGGCTGTCACCGTTCGGTGAACCAAAGAGTTGATCAGAGAGAACTTATGTGCTAGATGATAATGTGAGATGCCATTAAGATATCTATCAGCGTGTATGGGTTTTCGATAAACCGAGTGACCTAAGCAGGGTTACGTGTGACCAGCACGTCAATGAACGGTAGGGCACCGTTGTGTTCCACATCCATAGTGAAATGGGTACCTGGGTATTGACGATTAAGGTGGCCTAGGAAATAGGCTAAAGACTCTTTGCCATGGTATCCAGATGATGAAAGTGTCATTGACATCTCGGAACCACGCCTTAGATTTCAGTTCCTCCGAATCAAGAGCGACGGATTCAAAAGATTCCATGAAGATATTAGCCACGCCTGAGGAGAGAGGAGAGCCCATGGCTGCACCAGGCACCTGTTTGCAAAATTGTCCTTGGGACGTGAAATATGTGGAAGTAAGACATTTTTCCACAAGACGACCTAAGCTGGCAGATTCACCATCTTATTCTAGGAGATGTTCGATGATATTTATTTTTATTTTAACTACGACATAACACGGTTCGAACCTGGAACACGGTTAGTTTCAACAGACTCTGGCCGTGGAAGCCTACTTTTTATGTTAAGCCTTGTACGTTTTATCGCAAGTTTAAGCACTGTTTTCAACATTCCAAAATAGGAAAAACAATCGTTCGGGAATGATCTTTAAAATAAAAATTAAAGGTAACGAAGTTTACAAGAGGGAGATACTCCATTGGGAAACATATTGTATATTTATATGTATATTTTCGACTAAATAAATAATTAAGGATTAACTATTGTATTACTTTTCATATGATAAATTAAACTTGTGTCGTGCGGAGGTTGCCAATACTTATGTATTATTTACCAAACTACACCACAGACTTTGCTAAGATTATCTCTTTGACTGTTTTGCAACTCTTACTAATTCTATTAGTATTCTTCTTCTTTCCGTATGAATGTATTTTTATGCGGCACAAGGTTCGACAGGTAGTAAATTGTCTTTACCCAGTTCGAGATAATCGCATTCGAAACTGGCCCATTCGAAACAACAGACATTGCACGAACCGCCGCGCAGCCTCGCCGACGTACTACGATGAAAAACAAACACGCTGACGATGGCCAACACGAAAGCCGGCGCTAAAATTCAATCTCGCGCTGATTGAATTTTTCAAAGTATTTTAAAGCTTTGCTCTCTTCCGATAAAATCAATTTATATCCTGTCCGTTCTGGCCGGCGCATTGGCGATGCCACGGCATAGCCTGTTCGGCTTCGCTGCTGATGCCGTCTGAAGTAGCCGTCGCTTTATCCGTTTGTCGATATAACGTCTGAGGTGTAGTTGTTTCTGCATGTGTGGGTACGCTTGTGTGCATGTGACTGGCGAAAAATGACTTGCTCTTTGCACCATCGACATGCGCATGTAGCCTAAACTTTCGTTTAATAGATAACTCCGAAGGGCTACAATAGGACGTTTGCTGCAGTAAAGGCGTTTAGGTTCTCAGATCATAATATCATAATATGCGAATCTAGGCTATTAAAAATGGATAAAGGTACGGTGGAAGTTAAAAGGTAATTATAGTATACAGCGTGTTCGCCTAGTACGCGGAAGGAGGATAATTCCATTCTTAAGGAACTAACGAAAATACACTCCGCCAAAAAAGTATCGCATAATTTAGTTTTGAATCATAAAAGTATCGCATAATCTTCGTTTGTAGCATAAAGTTGTAAATATACTTTAATGCGCTCTAAGATATAATTTCTATGATTGTTTAAATAAAATACAGGCCAAATAAAAACAAGAACTCATACTTGAGATTTTTATTAAAACAAGAAATTATAATTTTGGAAAGAAAAATGTCATAACAGTAGCTTTTAATACTGAGTATTGCCACCTCTGGCTCTTATGACCGCTCGCATACGGTTTGGCAGAGATTCGATTAACCTCCGTATATAAGCCTGATCCAAATTCTCCCACTCGTCACGGAGAGCATCTTCTAGTACATGCAGGTCCGCTGGGGCAACATTTTGGGTTCATGTCCGGACTTACCGCAGGCCAATCTAAAACTGGAATACCAACATCGTTAAGGTATTCCTGGACGATTATTGCAACATGCGGTCGTGCATTAATATGAATTCGTTTCCTATAATTGGCGCATATAGAACTACATGTTCTTCTAAAATGTCCGTTATATACCTGTGGGCAGTCAGTGTACCTCTGTCTACTGGTACTAACTCTGTACGACCTGTTAAACAGATGCCTCCCCAAACCATAATAGAGCCACCGGCGAAATTAGGTCTAGGTCTGATATTACACTGCGAATAGCGCTCACCGTCTCGTCTGCACACTGAGATACGCCTATCTGAGGTGTAAAGACCAAATCTTGACTCATCTGTGAAGAGTATATTGGCCCAGTCATTAATGTTCCAATTTACATGTTCTCTGGCAAACCTTAAGCGAGCCACTCGGTGGTTCCTAGTGAGACGAGGGGCTGTTACAGCTACTCTAGCTTTTAATCCACTCTGTCGTAACCTATTCCGAATAGTTTGAGTATTCACACGAGTATTTCTGACTCTAGCCAAGTCGTTCTGCAATTTTCTCGCAGTTACATGTCTTCGACGTAATGCTTGTAGTAAATTGCTCATTTTAGTTTTAAAAGCGTCGGTACAGAACTCTGACTTCGCACTTTAAAATTTGTCCGTATTGGAAGACTTTCAATGAACAACTGAACAAACCTTACACATATGCATTTTTCTAAATGTGTTCTTTTAGAAAAAAAAGTTAAAAAGCTATGTTCCATGATTTTGTTAGTGGTTTTATAGTTCACATACACGAGGCAAACTTGTTGTGAACGTATAAAAATATCTTGGTTTATAAATGCCCTTTTTTCGTTTATGCGATACTTTTTTGGCGGAGTGTATTAGAATTTTATTTAATCTTCGCCGAGATGTTCATTTTCTGCTGCGCACGAAACAAGTTGGTTTTTTAAGTAAAACATATCTCTGGGTACCTATTCAATTCATTTCAACTTTCATCAGTATTGCTATCAGTACCTTGTTGAAATTTAGGATAGTTTGAGATGTTCGCGAAGTATCGCTGTTTGCTTAACGGCCGATTTCTTAAACACTCTAGCGCGGTGATTTCAATGTTCTTTCAGTTCCTTCTTGGAAGTTTAGTTTATTATATATAGTCATATAATAACACTGGCTAATAAATTTCATCTTTTGACTTTGTCAGAAAATAATTTATACTAATTTCAATAGAACACATATAAACATCTATTTTAGTAAAAAATAGAAGGTCAAATTAGCTCGATTTTTTTATATTTCAATTAAAACGTTTCTTAGATTGGATCATAATTTAACGTATATTTCAAATTATTATAATTAGAAATGCGAAGTAATACTGCTCCGTCTCTTATAAATAATATCTACAGCATCTCTTCTTAACATCCAACAGTAATCTGCTAACATAACAGGTGATACCGTTTTTCCATTTCCATAATGTCTTGGTGGAAGCGCTCATCGTGTTCATCGCTAACGTCGCTCATATTTTCCGAAAAAAATTCAAGAGAGAATGTAGAATGTGCACTTTAAGGGACATATTGCAGCCAGCAGCGTGAAATGCTTGTAACATATCCATTATTAAAGTTTTATAGTTGTCAGCAGTATTTGGTGTGACCAGATTGCATATCCAAAATAATTGCAATTACTTTCAAATCTGCACGAATATTCCAGGAATAGTCTTTGTGCTTTATCTTTTCTAATAAAATTTTCAGATTTTCGTAATATTCTTCCATAAAAACAGAATGGCCTATCGGAATACAAAGATAATGGTTTCCATTATGCAACAAAACTGCTTTTTAGCTGGTCTTTCATGAGTCTATGAATAATCTCGAAAATGTTAGTTGTATCAATTGTAATTTCATCGATTCAACTAAATACCGCAATAACCAGAGTCACTGGCAGACCTTATTCTTTACGAGAGAATGCGTCTAAGTTTAACATATTTTAGATATAAAGTATGTGTAAGTGAAATAGAATAATATTCCTATAAATTATAGAGCAGATGTAGGCATATTGCTTTTGCTAAGTACGAAACAACTGAGTCTCTGCGTTGACAGGATATTCGTAAATGTCTCTCTGCTCCCATAGCGGAAGAAATTGCTCCTGCGCAATAGCAAGCATAATAATATTATCAATCAAATTCTTTGGGTCCACATTTTATCAACCGTATTAATTGTGTAGTACACGTTTATTATTTCGCAACTCGCTAGATATATATGTTAAATTAATGAAAGCACTATGGTATGTGCGTCAGTACCTACTGTCTGTGCTAATCAAATTACCAAAGTTATACAATTCTCCCAGAGAATACCGATATTGGCAAAAATAATGCGTTCCATTTAGATAAATACTTCTAAATAGAGGTACTTACGCCTTTTCAACGATCGACGCGAAGACCCCACTTCTCCCTCCTTCTCGAAAAGAAAGGTTCACATCGCTAACAGACATCTGTCGACCGTCCCAATTGCTATCTCAATACGAGAAATATACCCTTTTCCGCGTTCGTTTATGCGACACGCGCTTCTGAAGCACAATACCATAATGATAACGGTGCCGGTTAGCACCCCGTTTCTGTGCACTGCAATTTCGCGTTGTTAATACCCCATTTCTCCATTCGCTAGTAGGGTAGTCGAGCTAACTGGGTGTATATGTTTGCTTTCTCGCAATAGGCGACTCGCCGGCAGACTCGAACGGGGCCGAAACGAACGATAAGAATATAGGTCGCTATTTTGAATGGAAAATGAAAAGGTTGTAAGTTTAGAAATATGTCAATGTTTATTTAATTTCCCCCATTTAAGCGAAGCTGAAGATAGGTTTACAGGATCAGAATTCGGAATAACTAGGATTTATCCATTACCATTGGTGGTTGTCTCTATGTAACCCTAAGTTTCATATAATTTCATCGATCGTGACGGTAATTTAATAATTTCGGCTAGATACTAGAGAGATTGTATTTACATTACCTATCTTTACGGCTTTTCTGGTGAACTGCTCTCAGCAATTTCTAATCATTGTTGTGTCTCATGTATGCGTACAACTACAGCAAACTGATTAATTAAACCTTCCTAAATTCAGGACAGATCTCGATATTGTTGTTGTTCTAAATTCCTGTATACGCTTGAGGCATCTTGATGCATTAAGTACCTTCGACAGCTTATCTGTTTTTGTAGATCCCGAAAGTACACCCTTTTTCTAGAGTATGTTACTCAAACTCAGTCCATAATTCGAAAAGTATTAGACGAACGTTGTTTCTGTACTTTTTCCTAAAGAACTCTTTGTGCCAGCTTTGATGCATATACAAAAATGGTATTGCACGTACCTTTGTTTGAAGACAGGTGGCGCTTTGTGTGAAAATTTGCTACCAACTTTTGAAAAGATTCATCGAACGGTCTTATTTTGAGAGCAATTAAGAGTGAGCGAGTTTATGTATTTTTGGAATCAAGGAAAAAGAACAATATCGGCCAGCGATCCAAGACCCGCTTTGGATGAAAAAAGTGAACCCAAACCAAAAAAGGTTACATGTAATTTACAACGATCATGTACCTCAGGTACTGGCTTATAAATGTTGTCAAACACTTGGCTATGATTGTTTTATTATCTGTGATGAGAAGGAGCCAGGTCATCCGATTGAAATGACTACTGACGATATGATGAATAAAGTTCATATTATCTTAATGTTAGTAGACCACCAGGTGAAGATTACAGAGCCTGTTAATATGGTAAACACAGCAAAACATTCTTCCTGAAAAATTGAATATAAGAAAGCTATTGGCGAGGTAGTTGCCGCGCACACTTCGTACCACCATTAATTAATCCCGTACAGCTGTTTCGTGGGCATGTCGACCCTAATTTTTAACCGAATGATGTGAAACGAAAACTCCAATTCTAACATGCTTGTTGTGTTCCTTATTCTCTGTCACCTGCACATCCTAAAAGTAAGGTATGCGAAAAATACGGAAAAGTAGACGAAGCATTAAAGATGTGTACGCTCTATAAATCAAACAGAAGTATAGAATATGTATAAACATATAGTTTCGTAAACGTCTAATTCCCGCGACGAAGTTACATTGTTACCTAATTTCGAGTCTTCCAATTTAACATTGTGCCCGGTTTCCTTTACGTGTTGGTCCATATTTGACGATTCTACAATACCAAATCCATAAGATCTGATATGCTCCTTGGATCCGATGTATATCGCTCTTTTCGTTTCACTAATATAAGCTCTGTCATAGTCGCTATCGCAATTTTATAAATTCCCAACCTTGTATTCGGTACTATATTTGCTTCTTCTTTTACATTATTGGTATGAAATAAATATTAAATCTGGCCTTTACAAGTACAAGAAACAAGAGAAAATGCAAAGTAGAAAATACAGATATGCGATGACACATATAATTATTGTGCGCTGTATATAGACTTAATCAATCAATAAAAAGGAGAAGACAAGAAAGAGCTACAAAAGACAATAACCACCTTTTCTCGCCATGTAATCCACAAAAACCGGTTTCACAATTAAACTTTGCTATATAAAGATGTTGAGATATAGGAATCTTCTCGGCGATTTCTAAACATTAATTGAAATAAATATCTTGCACGAGTATCTGAGCGCAGCGGAAAAAGAAGAAAATGTCGCCGCTATCTACATTTTTGTTTGTATTTTTACGCAATAGGAAGCCGCGCGGAGTTAAATCGGGAGCAGCGAAGAGCTCAAGCTTTGGTGAAATGAACTCATTGTTAATTTAGAGATGCTCGTAAATAATATATACTGCCGGATGTGTTGCCGCACCGGCCGTCGTGAGGTAAAACGTAAGACATCTTCAAGCGACGAATGCAATTTTTCTAAGTAACGACATTTTCTGGAAACTGGCGCGCCGATGTAATCTGCATACAAATGAAGAGCAGAGCAAATTGCCGCATCCCCATTACATACACGGAGTTTATTCCGTTAAAAAACAAATCAGAATATCTTAAGGGAGTTTTATCTAATTACCACTTTACCTTATCTTTTACCCTAATTGTATTAAGAACAAATTAAGGTAGCCACAATTAAGCATAAATTATTAATGCGCCAGCGGTAAATGGGTATGGAGTGATAATAAGCCAATATGTATTGTATGTTTATGGTCTACAATTTCAGATTAAATTAATATTAAATCAGTCGCAAATATCTTTCGTTCATCATAAAGCTCTGCCGTACAAACTTGAAGAGATCGACCTCAGGAGTGTTGCGCCGAATGGATTGAGTCTTTCTTGACGTAGAGAAAGCTGTGTGGTAAAGAAAATGAAAATTATTCTGCAAGGATCTATTCTTGGACCTCTCCTTTTTTTTTTTCTTTGTACTTGAATGAGTTACCTGAAGTCATCAATAACTTAACGATACACTTCTCGTGTCGTAAGGAAAAGCAACAATTGGTAAAATAACAGCTACAAATAGATACAAGAAGATATAAAAGCCAATTTAACAATTTAAAAAAATGATTCCAAAATCACAACTTAAAAGTAAAAGCCAAATCCTGATATTTAACACAGCTTCGAACGGTTTCTCGGTAAACTACGAACATGAAATACTTACTTTATTGGACATTATAGCAAATTCGGAATTATCCTTGAACCATCATATTAAAGAGTTGTCATCTAAACTGAGTGCGCCGTGTTACGGATTCGAAGTTATATTGCGAAGTGTAAGCATTGAGTGTATATTACACGTATATGCTACCGAAATTAGAGGGCGCAACTATATTCTAGGACAATGCAACCAACACCGCAAGGATCTTTGTTATTCAAAAAGCTTATATATGAGCAATGTTTGTGCAAAAAACAAAGATTCATGCAGGCAGGTATCTAAAAACAATCAAATACTTACCTTAACGTTTATTTACATACTAAAGATAGCTTTGTTCAACAATATTGTAGTAAGCTGTTTAAAACACACGAAGTCGCACATATCTGTGATATTGAAGGAAACGCAAACTCACACTTGTTACCGCCTAAAATACATCTTACTAAGCTGCAAAAACAGGTCATATATCAATATCTAAAAATAAGCACTTACTTAAAAAAATATTTGACCAGCGAGTTGTTTTACTCTATTAGAGAATCCCTTAAGTCCGCCTGCACTTGCTAGTGCCTGTTCTCCTAAGAGTTACCTGTTTGCTTCTTAAGCTGTTTTCTTGTCTCAGTCTCTTCTATAAATTTTGCAGATATTAATCGGCCTATCAAGCAATTACAGACTTCTGGGCATGAAGATCTTTGTATTCACATACCTAGTTAAAGATTGCTCCAATGTCTTTCCATTCCAATTCATCAATATAAATCTTTATTTTCCTACAAGCAAAATCGGTCGAATATGTGCGGTAATAAAAAGGGTAGAACTGTAGACCCATTTCCCAGACTTTCGCAATTGTTGTCCTTTGTTTTTAGCATTTAGTTAAAGTGCTCTTGTTTCATGCTTGAGGTCCTTTAATATTAACTTCTATTAGCTCCACCACACTAACGTACGCATATGACTTCAGGATTTGCCATCACATAAGAGAACCAAAAGATGCGAACATCTTCACAGTAACCTGAGCACCGTTAACAGCTGCTGTTTTGTAAATAGACTCAATTTAAACATTAGCAAATATTGTGTTGTGGCGTTACTTCTACCACTTATACGATCAACAACACGTACATCGAAAGAGAAGGTTCAGTTAAGGACATTTGACTGCAAATGTACCTTCGATGATCATCTGCTAGATATCATAGCTTCTACATGCTGGTCGGTAAGATTCATCCTCAGATACATCAGGACTTTCACTAACATCGCTGCTCTAAAATCTCTTTACTTCGCCATGTTGTCAGCAAGCTAGAGTAGCTGTTGTGTATTATACCTACGTAAATGGGAGTGAATGAATCCAGTGAAAATGTTTGAATTATTTTGAGCTATGGGGAAGATGGGAAAGCAGTCTTTCGAGGTAAAAAGAAGTGGAAAGCGTTAACGCATTAAACTCTACGTTTGATTCCGCTGTTCTCCTATCGCATTTGGACATTCTAATGCAGCGTACCGCATCACGAAATGTGCCAAGTTTTGTCTTTCCAACAGCAAGAACTAACATACTTTAAAGGACTGCGATAATATATTTCAATGAGAAATGCAAATGAACTATGTAATGATATTTCTGTATTGTAGTAGCAAAGACTATTTACTCCAATTTATATATTTTCACGATGTGCACGATTCTCTGTATTTCTTTACCCGAGTTGAATTAATTTCGTTGCACAATATATATATATATATATATATATATATTTTTCTGGTAAGTAAATGAAAAGTCGAATTGAACGATAATTACAAGCCTCTATTCTTTATTTTTAACACTTTTTACAAAAAAGTCTTAATTTAAATGTATTTACAGTAAGTGTTTGTACTTCTTTTCGAATTCTTGTTTTCTCTTGTTTCCTATTTCCTATTTTCTTTCTTCCATGTTGGTACTCCAAATCAATTTTTTTAAAATCCGCTCTAATCATTTTCGTTAGCGTTTGGAGTTAGTTTTCTCGTTTATTTTCTTCAGAATAGTTTCTTCATTTAGCTGTGTATGGATATGATACCGTAATTATTGATTAGGATCAATTGAATGGCACTTAAACAAAATGTTTTTCTATCTCTTCAGCTTTTTTTTAAGTAAAGGATCAATCAAAAATAATTTGAATTCTCCAGGTGTTCAATTATCTCGTAATATTTTATAAATATAGAAATCAAAATAATAAAAATTTATGAAGGAAGGTGCAAGTGCATACAACATATCGGATTATCTTGTATTATTCAGAGTGACTGGGTGGGAACCCTCAATATTCAGAGAAGATATTGTGAGAATATAAATTATTAGAGCTCCCCAACTGCATGGCGCACCATAGGCGTCGATAAGGAACATAAGTAAAGTACATAAAAACAAATGAAATAAAGAATTTTAAAACGCTTACTTTTGTAATTAGCCGTATCCAATATAGTGAGTGTTAATGCACAAGGAAAATAGTATTAGTCAGCACACGAGGAGGTAGGCACATTAAAACTGTTACCGTAAGCGCAATCCGATTTCTCAAACATCTGAAGCATTAGGAATGTTTCCACAGTCGTTTCTTTCAAGGATGTTCGTCGTTCTGAAAAAATGTTTTTATATCTTGAAAATGAACGCTCGACGTCTAATGATGTAATACACGCGTAATTAAAATAATCTTTGAATTTAGTCACCGGATCAGTAGAGTTACCTTCCCAAACTTGTCTTAACCTGCTAAAATTTGTATCTTTCTTCATAACACTTTCAAAATTTTTTGTAACGATATCATTTTTTTTTGTTATTTATACAGTGTAGGAGTGTATTAACGTCATCTAATATTTGTACTGACTCCGTCAGGGACAGTGCACTATTTTGTAATTTATTTATTGCCTGAAGTACTTCTCTATAATTGTTGTAAACGGTTTTGTAAATCTGCTTCAACTGTTCCAGTATACGTACAATCACATTCAAAATAGAATGTTTTTTACGGTCTGTCGTTTCGTCAATACATAACCACAGTAGTTTATTTTTTATTGCAGATCCGATCCTGTTTTCAATTTCGGTACGTACACTTGGCACACATCTCCTTAAGCTTGTTTCCGACGGTAACTCAAAGTCTGGATCATATTTATTCCAAAATTCACGGAATGGTTTCTTCCTGAGTAAGGAAAACGGTAAATTACACGCAGTCAGCGTATAAAATAAATCAATTATAAATTGAGTTGCCTCAGTCGGTGATACACCCAGTTTTTTATTTTTGTGTTGCTGACTATTTACATGTCTTCCACAGCTATATTTATAGCACATCAGAGGTATATTACAAATTTTACATATAATCTTACTTCCATTATATATTAAGTCAGGAAATTCTCCACAGAACTTTTTCACTTTGTCGGCCTGTGGGCGTTTCTTACTACGCGCGTCCGCCATACCGTCACAACCCAATCGCATACGGTAATAAACTACCGAAATGCGATGCGAGTTATTTGCTTATATATTACATTACATATCCCCCCGGCCACGCCCGGCGGTACGCCATCTGACTTGCCACGCACTTTGGGGAGCTCTAGTAATCATAAACCAGTTATACCATAAAAATTAAATAAACTAATAAATTTTACGATAGATTTCCTTAATTGCTGCATTAAACACGGATTAAAATAGTAAACCCTCCTTAATGAATAAATTAGTTCGGCCGGTCCGAACAACCTCAATAATGATAATTTAGAATCATCTTCTGTTAAATACGATAATAGCAACATGAAATTTTCATCTTGACTTTTCTCCGAATTTCTGTTATGGAACCGTATGATTTGTTTGCACGATCTCAAAGGTTAGAAGAAGCACTATCGGATTCCACTACGAAAAATGTATACTGTCATTGAACAATTTGTTGGATGACGTCATAACTAAAAAAACAAATGATAGTCGGAAGGTGAATGGCGCGGATTGATGTGTATTTCCATACTTTAATCCCACACTGTATATGTATGTGTGTGTTGTATGTATTTGTAACTCTAAATTATTTATTTAATTAATTATTGTGTGATTACTTAAAATTGTGTTGTGCGGAGGTTGCCGATACTTACCATACTATGCCGCGGTCCTTGCTGTCATTATGTAACTCTACTCTAAGAACAATATATATTTTTTATATAAAGAGCACGTCGTGTGCGACAGACATACAAAGGGTATTAAGACAAACGAAGTCATTAGTACTTTCTCCTTCTTAGTTCTTATAATAGAAGATATGTAAATATGGTCAGAAGTAAGTTTATATAAAAGATTCTTTTACTATTAGTTATTAGATTCGTTTTTTTTTTAATTTTCTGCAATACATAATTTTCGCTCGTGTTCTGTTTATTAAACTCTATTGAACGAATCGATACCCACGAATTCAAAACAAATCTACAAAAAAGCACATCTATCTCATTTGTACCGAGATTTCTCAATTATAACGTTACAATATATTTGTAATTGCATTTTAGGTGTCTTTTCATAGCAGAGCTCGGATCCGACCGCTGTCGATAGCTCAACTTCGTAATATAAAATTAAATTGTATGTATGTGTATATAACTCCATCTACTGGTTAGAATATTGATGGTTTAAGATTAAGATGTAGATGTTTCTTCTGTTTTAATACTAGCGCACGAAACTGATTACTTTATTCTTATAACATTGATATCCGTCAAATTCCTCATGTTTCAGCGTAGCTTAATAAATACGCCATTTTTCTATGTAGATAGGTACATTAGACATATGTAAGCATTAGCTGACACGAACCTATTTGATCCGGATAAGTACGCTCACACGTTTTTCCTACTCGCCATTGTGCATATCGACAAAATGCGATATTTTTAGGGCCGAGGCGTGTTGTGTCGCGACGTTCCTGTTCGACCATTATTTATTATTTCAATTTACTCTTATAGATTGCGCGCACACACGTGGGTTATAATTCCCCGCATTTATTGTCCGAACACGTGTAAAAGTAATCCACACGAAATATTAGGGAATATCGGAGGGGACATCGCTTTTTTTTCAATCTCCCGCAGAACACAACATTCGTGTGTGAGTATAGGAGGCAGATGTTTAGGAGTGGATTCCTTGCTATTTTATTGATCCTTTTGTATCGGAAATTATGTCAGGGTTATTTGTGTGCATTTTGACACGGGCCAATTATAGCCATAGTTAAAACTAACGAAAAATTCGACGTTATTGTTAAATGTTGTTGCTTTATTAGACGACTCTCAAGTGCTGCAGTGTAGAAATTGGACACACATTCCATTATTTTTTTTTCAGGTAGCTATACGCTATTCAAATATTAAGCGTGTAAGAACATGAATAAGTTAATCTTTTTATTTAAATCATACTTATGTATAAGTTAACGGTACTAATTTGATTAGCCGTTAAAAAAATTATTTGAGGTTCGACAAAACACAGGTCATTACAAAATATACTGAGTATAACTAACAAAGAGTAGACTGACACTTGTAGACACTTATGACTTATGATGTTATGTTGGTACAATATCTATCGATGCTAAGTTAATACTAAGTCTAACATTATTTCCGTAGTCTTTTATATGAATCGAGATTGTTTACTTCAAGTATTCTTTATCTTTTGCAAGACGTTTCTATTGTTGCAGAAATAATGCAAGACGTTTATCGCTAATGCAGAATAAATGCAAGGCGTATATCATTCAGCAGTGTATCAGCAGTTATTACTTATCAGCGGATATAACTTATACCTTCGTACAAAATGCAGTTTTGCAATATATTTATTGCTTCTATAAAATGCTATTTCCTTTATTTAACGCACGAATGCAAAAATGTTATCGCGGCTAGCTCATTTTTCTAATGAAATAAATAGCAGATTGCAGTAATTAGCTTACAGTTGCCATCCATCTATTACAAGTGTTGGTAACGAACTTGATCTACAAGTTCCCTTAGGAACGGGTGGGATTTGCCTAGATTTCCCTGAATTCAAGCATTCAATATTTTTATTATGCTGAACACGTACTACACTCCGCCAAAAAAGTATCCCATAAATTAAAAAAGGGCATTTATAAACCAAGATATTTTTATACATTCACAAAAAGTTTGCCTCGTGTATGTGAACTATAAAAACACTAACAAAATCATGGAACATAGCTTTTTTACTTTTTTTTTCTAAAAGAACACATTTAGAAAAATGCATATGTGTAAGGTTTGTTCAGTTATTTATTGAAAGTCTTCCTATACGGACAAATTTTAAAGTGCGAAGTCAGAGTTCTGTACCAACGCTTTTAAAACTAAAATGAGCAATTTAACTTCAGAACAAGTGGCTGCCATAGTTGCTTTAATCGAACATGGACGATCTCAAGCATACGTTGCTAATTTGATGAACATCAATCAGTCAAGAGTTTCTAGAGCCATAGTCAGATATAGGGAAACAGGCAATTACCGTAGAAGACCTGTACCAGGTCGTCCAAGATGTTCTACTCGCCAAGATGACCGCTATTTACTACTACAAGCATTACGTCGAAGACATGTAACTGCGAGACAATTGCAGAACGACTTGGCTAGAGTCAGAAATACTCGTGTGAGTACTCAAACTATTCGGAATAGGTTACGACAGAGTGGATTAAGAGCTAAAGTAGCTGTAACAGCCCCTCGTCTCACTAGGAACCACCGAGTGGCTCGCTTAAGGTTTGCCAGAGAACATGTAAATTGGAACATTAATGACGGGGCCGATATACTCTTCACAGATGAGTCAAGATTTGGTCTTTGCACCTCAGATAGGCGTATCTCAGTGTACAGACAAGACGGTGAGCGCTATTCGCAAAGTAATATCAGACCTAGACCTAATTTCTCTGGTGGCTCTATTATGGTTTGGGGAGGCATCTGTTTAACGGGTCGTACAGAGTTAGTACCAGTAAGCAGAGGTACACTGACTGCCTACAGGTATATAACGGACATTTTAGAAGAACATGTAGTACCATATGCGCTAATTATAGGAAACGAATTCGTGTTAATGCACGATAATGCACGACAGCATGTTGCAATAATCGTCCAGGAATACCTTAACGATGTTGGTATTTCAGTTTTAGATTGGCCTGCGGTAAGTCCGGACATGAACCCAAAATGTTGCCCCAGCGGACCTGCATGGACTAGAAAATGCTCTCTGTGACGAGTGGGAGAATTTGGATCAGGCTTATATACGGAGGTTAATTGAATCTCTGCCAAACCGTATGCGAGCGGTCATAAGAGCCAGAGGTGGCAATACTCAGTATTAAAAGCTACTGTTATGACATTTTTCTTTCCAAAATTATTATTTCTTGTTTTAATAAAAATCTCAAGTATGAGTTCTTGTTTTTATTTGGCCTGTATTTTATTTAAACAATCATAGAAATTATATCTTAGAGCGCATTAAAGTAGATTTACAACTTTATGCTACAAACAAAGATTATGCGATACTTTTATGATTCAAAACTAAATTATGCGATGCTTTTTTGGCGGAGTGTATATCAAAATTGTTATCGTGTTAAACGGCGTTGATTTAAAAAACGAAACACATTTCTTCGGAAAGTTTTACATTATAAATGCGTCAAAAATGTTTGCATTGAGTACCAATTTTTATGTAAACATCTTACAGATGTTACTATCTTTTTAGTTCACGGATAATCTGTAGAATAAATACTTTATTCCCGAAACTACCAACGTAAATCTACGTAGTCTCTT
Source organism: Oryctes rhinoceros (assembly GCA_020654165.1). NCBI lineage: Eukaryota > Metazoa > Arthropoda > Insecta > Coleoptera > Scarabaeidae > Oryctes > Oryctes rhinoceros. The sequence continues at coordinate 25,951 of JAIOKQ010000754.1, forward strand.
TGTAATGTAAACCATCTAGTACGCAGGTAGGCACGTTGTAAAATCTAGTATGTTTAAAGTTAAAAGTTAGTACGAGCACGTTCTTCTTGCCGCTAAAAATTGAAATACTAAAACGTAAGTTTTAGTATTTCGATATTCTTTATAAAACAGCTGTCATCTTAGCTTGGAATCTTTTACACAAAAAGATGATACGTTAATTTGGAATAGAAACTTTGAGCCCGTAGATCCGAGAGTATTTCCCTAGATACTCTTGTGGCAATTTAAAATAGTAATCACAAGAGATAGGTTGATGGAAAAGAAAAAAAATAGCTTCAAAATTTGATGTTGAAGCACCACGTAAGGAAATTCCGCGTTCTCTTAACGGCATTAATTATAAAACTTGACTAAGAAGAGCAGATTGTAATTCCGCCTCGTCGCTCCTGCATTGCCGACAGCATGTGGCAAATATACCAATTTCGGTACACGTTTCAATTAAATAATATTTTGAGTTCTTGAAATTAAAAATACTAATCGATTCTTCTTTGCTATATTACTGCCGTAGAATGTGGACAATTCCTACCAGATTTGACGATTTATTACACGGTGATAGTTAACTCGCGAAAATACAATAACCGCAAAATAAAATATGTTTCGTACGTTTTTGTAGAAATAGACTATATTAAAACCGACCACTTAGGATTTGAGGTAAATAGAGCTAAGATGAGTAACAGTTCAGCTTCTTTTGGATTATCGTCGGCTGGAGATAGACTTATCTGGTAGAAGTGGGACGAAAAGAGAAAGGAGGATAACGGTTGAAATTTTCTTATAAATATTTAATTCAAATTTTAGTATTTGTAGTTCGGTTGGCTTAAGTTCTCCTCAATATAATTTTATAATTAATTCAATATTATTTGTCATTTAATTTCATCATACATCGCTAATTTTGGTCCCTCCTTCTCTCAACGTATTTGATCGTCTCGTTTTAGGTTCCTTAAAATTTGTAAAATTTTTGAGTATATTTGGTTACTGTTGGTATAGGATGTGTACATCGGGATTTTCCTGGATCTTACAAGTGTTCGCTTAATTAAATACAATAGCGTCCACGGATTATTTGCATACTTCCACTCTAGGTATGTAACTTGCGGACTGCTTTCTTTTACTGGGTTCTTATTTCTTCTTGTTCTTCTTTTTAAGAAAATTAATACTAAGCAACTGAGTCAGTTTATTTTGAATTAATTTATACCGGGCTAAATTAAAATTTGTACTCAGTTACATCAGTTTGTATTTGGTGCCGTGGTAGGTCAATTCGTACAGGAACTACATTCACATAAAATAAAAACTTAGGCTTCCACGGCCAGAGCCTATTGAAATAAAGGTGTTCCGCGTTTGAACCGTGTCATGTCGTTTTTAAATAAAAATAAAAAATAACACTTCAATAAGAATCCTCCTCCAGATTTCAACCTTGTTAAATCAGTTCTGCCACCGTTAAACAACATCATTGAAAGAATTTTCTGCAAATGTAAAAATTTTTAATCGTCAGTATAAGTAAAAATGTTGTAATTCAGAGATAGTAAAAGGTTATTTAAGTAAATGTTAAAAAGAAACGGCCCTTGGTTGGAAAGGCCGGTAAATAAATCCATTGTAATGAACGTAGCAGAAGCGGTTGCAGAGATAAGAACTAATTATTGCCACAGCACTGGGAGAAAATTCAAATGAAGGCAGTTTGGACAAAAGTATCGCATGATCTATCGTATCAAAAGCTTTACTAAAGTCAGTATAAATCATGTCTACTTGCTGGCGATTATCAACATATTCGCTAATGTACTGCGTTAGTTCAATGAAGTTAGTAGCAGCAGATCGACCCTTAATAAATCAATGCTGGTGGATAAATAAAACTGGCTTAACATTGTTATGCAGTCCATCGTAAAGTAGCTGCTCAAAGACCTTAGCCCAGTTAGACAGGATGTTGATAGGTCTGTAATTACGAATGTCTCCTCCGTCACGTTTCTTAAAAACAGGCGAGATTCTACTAATTTTCCAGTAAATGGGGAAGGTTCACGTTTGAATTGCCAAGTTAAAAATAATACATAGCTCTTCGCAAAGTATAGAGGCACAATCACGGATAAGAAAACTTGGCAAGGCATCATGCCCACATATCATCGAAGGTCTAAATCTTTTTAAAGCACGTAAAACTTCATTAGAAGTGAAGTAACTTATATTGAAGGAACAACAATTGAAATCGGGAGATTCGTTAAAAACAGAGAAAATACTTCCATCAAATACGTCACAAAATTTATCAGCAAGAGCTTGAACAACATCGGCGGGTTGGTTAAAGGTGGTATTACCACGTGTTAAGCATCCTGGAATTCTGGAAATGGTAGAGATTGTACATATTGTAACAATTTAAGGGAGATTTGTGCGGGCAAATATTTTTGAAAATACAGTAAAATTATGGAAACCCTTGCGTTACAAACTACAAACATTTCTGTATATTTCGTACAATCAATACCGGTACTTTTCTGAGCAAATTTGTGCATCGCTTGCTACATCCATTTGTTAGCATACGTTAATTATACGATCAATTCTCTAACTGGCTATTCAAACTAATCAATCGAACGTCAACAATAGAACTTGACTACGAACCTTGAATAAATTAGCATGTCCATTGCAATGAATTTCAATCACAAATAATAACCCGAGGGTCTTACTAAATTCAATATGAAACGCACTTTTTCCGTCTTATTTGTATTACATGAGTTACTATAGCTTCCTTCTCGAATAACATAACCCACTTTTCGAGTTACTGATCGAAACATTTTCTATTCTTAGGTCGCTTTCGTTTAAAAGTGGTACAATGCTTTTGCAAATAGAAGCACTCTCCAAATTTTGTCTGTGTTATGCGTCTGGACGGAGATAATTAGAAGTTTAGAGGAAAGATCATTAGAATATTAAACGGAGTTTAGAGTGCTCACGCACACGGGCGATTAACATGTACATACAGTTGACCGATATTCACAAAAAATTGTGGAAATTTGCATGACAATATTCCGTATTGCTTTATTCATTGCTTCACTGTTTGTAATTAGTGTAAAAATTGCTCGTATACGAGCCAGCTAGTATTATGCAATTAGCATAAGCAAATAACTAGGAATATCAAACACCCAATTACGTGCCTTGAGGATTATATGTTGGAATAATTACAAGTTTAAATAAAACCCAGATTCGATGAAATTTTTAAACTATTTTCTTCTACATTCAAATAGGAAAAGTGAGAACATACATCAGAATTTGCAATTATATTTTTAAATACAAAAAAAAGTTGCTTTTAATAACTATTTTTCTACTTCTAGAGTGCCGACATTTGCTAACAACATGTTGAAATAAATAAAACTTGTTTTGTATCACGAAAGCGGTGGCGAAATATTAGTGATGAGTGTTTAATAAATTACTTAAATTGTAAGTTATTGGCCTTCTACTTAAATTTTATTAATAATTTGCTTTATTTTTCTAAATAATTGGCAAAATGTTACGAAGCGACTAACAAAAAAATATACGAAATATTTATGAGTCAATGTTAAGAAATGAAGACGTTTCACAAAATTGCTAATGAATTCCCTATAACAAAGGGCGCTGTGTAATATGTACCTGAAAAATATTGTAAATCGGCAAATGGAAAGGAAACAATCTAAAGAAAAAGTTCTAGAGAATCAGCAATAGCTTTACAAATACATTTAAGGTGCTCAGCCAAAAATTTGTGCAACCAACAGAAGAAGCATCCTTCCAGTAATTGTAATTTATTTGCCTTCTACTTAAATGTTATTAATAATGGGCTTTATTTTTTTAAATAATTGGCAAAATGTTAGGAAGCAATTAATAAAAAAAATATGCGAAATAGTCATGAGTCAATGTTAAGAAATGAAGACGTTTCACAAAATTGTTAATGAATTCCCTATAACAAAGAGTGCTGTGCAAAATGTGCCTAAAAAATATGGTGAATCGGGAAATGGGAATGAAAGAATCTAAAGAAAAAGTTCTAGATAATCAACAATAGCTTTACAAATACATCAGGTGATCAGCCAAAACTTTGTGAAACCAACAGAAGAAGCATTCTTCTAACAATTAACATACTATGGAATTACACTACAATATTTCTAAGAAATATTGTAGTATTTCATAAAATATTTAATTAAAAGAATCGTTAAGTTTTCACAAAGTATTATGGTCCGCAGATACGTATTGGAATTGAGCATTGGCTTTTATAGATGGGAGTAAGAATGTCCAGTAACTATACAAGTTCTTGAAAAATCATTGTTGGCAAGTGCAAAAAATGAGAGTAAACTATTTATTTCACATTGCAAAATCCACGGGAACCAGCTGCTGTCTTAAATACCATGAAACGAAACTAAACCTAAGAAATAATCCACAATGAATTATCTCCGAGTTGCGGAATAAATTACAGCAAATTTGAAACGATCTTATTTCACAATGTAAATGTAAATCAAAATGTACACATTATGTCCTCCCTATTTATTGCTGTCATTAAGGTTAAAGGAAATCTAGTTCCTTTCTAATTGCTTAATAATAAAAATTGTCTCAACATTTTGTTTTATTATAAATTCTATAACTTTTAATTAATTGGTAAGGATTTTTTATGATCTTGAAACCTAATTACACAATGTCTTTAAAATGAAAAAGTTAACTTTTTGATCGTTTCATCAAACCAGTGTGTTTTCTCGCAAGTCTCGACGTATAGCTGTTGGAATTCGTAGAGTCAAAGAAATATTAATATAATTGCATAACCTCAAATTTAGAAACTCCCGGAAGGACATGAAAGAGATTGCCATGTATGAGTAGTCATGTTACCTAAGTCAAAAATTTGAGCGTTTATTAGAATTTATTCTTTTACCGTAGTGTATATGCAACTGATATATGATATCAATATAAGAGCGGTGGAACAAACTAACCAGAATTCAGCGCTTAGCATGCCTCGGTACAACTGTATGACGACATGACGACAACCTCAACCGCCGTACTGGGGAATGCGCCTCGTTGGCAACAGCAAGAACGGTGGCAGTGACATACCATGTGGACGGCAATATATCAAACGGAAAAGTAAGTAGTTTGCTTTTTATTTGTCTTTCAAGGTAATCGTACCAACTAAAAAGCAGTGGAAATAAGGAAAGTTGCTCTAAATGGTCCCGTAGTTTTCACAAACGGATCTAAACCTCGATAGAACGGATGCGGGAACATGTGGAGCGTTGGGAAGCTCGCAAGCATATGTTAAACGGAAACTTATATGAACTATTAACATCGATCGGAAAAATCTTTAAGTAAGATCTTTAAGTAATCGACAGCTACATGGCTTCATAAGTACTTAGTTCGTTCGAAACAACACCAGGCAATGAAAAGGCGGATCGACCAGCAAAGAGCGGCAGTACGCTCCGGCTCCAAGCTCTCCTATGGGATCCCTTTGAAGATGGTTAAAGCGGAGATTAAAAGACAGTAACATCAGCGACATAAAAAGAAATATTGGAAAAAAAATAACAGCAAAACGTGCATTCGAAAACTTTCCAGGTCATAGTCTAAACAAACATCTACACAAAATGAGAGATCTAAGTTAGATGGACATAGAGAACAGTAATTAGAGCAAATTCAAAAGGGGCGTTCATAAACGTCAGAATATACAGAATGTTTCATTTAAAAAATATACATCATGTACAGCAAAATTTAAATTTATCAGGAAAGCAATTATCTTCCACTCACGTGAACGTGCTGAGTACGTGAACATACCGTTCATTTTCTCGAGAGCAACTACACACTTCCATTTACAACTGAAACGTTTACTTATCGACCATACTTATGGGAACGTACAAGCTGAACCTACGAAGAATACCTGTAAATTAGCAGACAATTTATTCTTTTCATTCGGAGCCTTTGCAGAAACACCAATTATATTGGTATAATTGAAACATTAAATCGCCATAATTTAGCAGCTCTACTTTTCT
>JAIOKQ010000755.1:0-36299 GCA_020654165.1 Oryctes rhinoceros
ACAATACATTTAATTTTCTTTTAAGTACGTTGATGGCCCAACGGGGTGTATACGCATTTTGGATCTTGTCATAACTTCAAGTGGCTTGTAGTGTGTAAGTTGTGTGTGTAAAGCGTACTGTTTTGCGCATTAAAAGTTGTTTACTGGACCTTCTCTAATAAAAATGGGCGTTACTTTCACATATAAAACAATGACAAAAGACTATTTCGAGGAAAAACCGTATTTCAATGTATTTTCAATTTCAATGCAATTTACTTATATTTAGTAAATTTCGCGTGTTGAAAAAATTACGTCATTTTTTCTGTTTGTAAAAAAGAAAAATTGTGCTTTTTAATTAAAATCCATTAATCGCATTTTCCCACCGCTCTACCCACTCTACCCGCTCTACCATTTAACAATAAGTCAATAATGAAAAAAGGGATACGCTTTACCTATTATCAATCGATTAACATTACATGAATGTCCATGCCGTACAGTAATTAATAATCGGTTAGCTTAGCGTCGTCGTATCTGTAAACATTTAATTAAAGTCCGTGCGATGTCATCCCGCTGAATTAAAATTACGTACCCATTGAGTCGTATATCATCGAATGTATTTGACGTATGCATCCCTTTCGATCGTGTACTCTTCTGCACATGGATGTTTCCATACGAGGTGTAACAATTTAATTCCCGGAATGATCGAGTTTGTAGTAATACAGGCGTAATATGCAAACCCATGTTCGAATTAGAAGGATCTGCACGTGCGGATCTTTCTGAACATAAAAATCATAGCAATTAAAAATACGTTTAAGAACGTAATGCATAAGAATACATATACGGATTGATATATAGAATCAAAAATATAGCATTCAAATTTCATCCATATTTTTTAACATATGATATTAACGAAGTTAAGCGAGTAAAGCTGCTAACTGAAAATCTCCAAATTTTATTTCAGTCCCACTTATAACAACTGGAATTATGAGAGTCGCCTCCGACAGACATTATTTACGATGCAAAATTAATAATACACTTAAAAACAATTCCCCAAAAAACCAAACCTATTAGCATAAGATCGTAAATTCGGCGAGATCTTATCGGTTAATTATAGGTAGTCGATCGTATAAAGAAATGCACGTTTCTACATATATACGCGTACCGACATGTACGATGTGCAAGCATCAAACAAGTACTGCAAACTTGAATAATGAATGTTGTACGCATTCTGATGAAAAAACAAAAGATAAAAGATCGTCGGAGATTAAAACAATATTTTTGACGAAAACCATTGATTAAAGAATAATTATTTAACAAGTTACAAGGAAAAGGTCTCCAGTTCGAATATTCGATCAGAGATGTAGATAAGGATGCAGTTGGAATTTAAGGAACCTAATCGCAAACAATGTGATCTGCCGCCTTTTACACGGCTGGATATTCGAAGCACAAAACAAGGATTTTCGGCGATGTTACGTTATAAACGCGTTTCTGTTTGTTTCCATTCGACTTGCTTCTTTAGGAGATAAGTATACCAAATTCAATTATAATGCTTCGTAATCATTATACATCATAGCCAAATTTCCTATACAGTAGCTTTTCCAACATTTTCTGATAATCTCGAGTCTTTGGGCTCGCCGATCGCAGAGGGATAAGTCATTAGAATAGAGGAAACGGAGAATAAGGCCAGGTTGATATTACAATTAGTATAGCTCAAGAAGAAGAGTCGGATAGAAACGGATTAAAGCGGATTTTGAAGGGAAAGAGTAGTATTAAATGATAGGGCAAGCAGCAATAATCAAATAAATTCACTATTCTCAGAACAAACCTCAAATATCATCGATCACCGTCATTTTGGTACATTAAGGTTTGGATACCTAGAAATCTTGTAATCAAGCAATCAATTTTGTTAAATTATGCCCAAGCCAGCCAGCCAAAATAGAGAAAGATTTATTCATTATAAATCGGAATATGGATATGGTAAAGGTGTTTATGTACCGCCAGTAGAGGTTGAATATCCTAATGTTGTCTTTTATAAGATGTTGCGGATTTCACAGTGTCAACAGAGTTTGGATTGCGGCGCAGGATACTGTGATTAATTGGTGCTCTAGTGTAGTGAGCATTATGTAGCTAAAAGCTTACTTTTTAGCTCAACTAGTTGGCTATACAACTGGCAACACAATTAGCAACGATGAAATACTACAATCTGTTAATATCGGTAAAGACTTAGAAACGTGCAATAACTTAAGTGAATCAGTTATCGTGCAACATTTATTTAGCGATTGTAATGAAGGAAGAAGGAGAAGGAGAAGGAGAAGGAGAAGGAGAAGGAGAAGGAGAAGGAGAAGGAGAAGGAGAAGGAGAAGGAGAAGGAGAAGGAGAAGGAGAAGGAGAAGGCGAAGGAGAAGGAGAAGGAGAAGGAGAAGGAGAAGGAGAAGGAGAAGGAGAAGGAGAAGAAGAAGGAGAAGGAGAAGGAAAAGAAGGAAAAAAATGTTGTGCCATCCTGTGCAAAACCTCTCGATGCTGCTACAATTTTGAGAAAGTTCTTTGTATTTACCGGTGCAAGTGAAAACAGATTGTCAGAAAGTATTGCCATTCTCGACAATAAAATTACAGATTTTTTCTGCAAATTAGATTAAAATATAGATATACGTATGTTTAATTCATTATATATTTTGATATTTTGTAAGTACCTCTGGTTATTGCGACCATCGGCTATAATGTCGAGATTCGGCCGGTCCCAGCGGCGTCGTTATAACCGGATTTCACTGTATATTTATTCTTCGACATCTGAAAGCCAGACTACAAGTAATTACAGAACTATGGCCAATAGATGTTTACCTTCCATATGTCAGGGCAAGCAAATAGTGTTGTTTTGAAGCGTTCTTATGAACTAAAACTCTTCTTTATTATTTCTGTTATACAACACCGTTTTCTATATGAATGAAAAAAAAAAGAAACTACGGTGTGTCCGGTCCTTTATTATATAGTTTCTCCGAAAATAATTTGCGTTATCCTTGAAACTATGTAATATTAAAATTATCTTCCAAAGAGTACATGGGTCATGTCGAAGTGACGCATAAAATTTAAAATAAAGATTTGCGACTATAACTAGGAAAAGATGCCTGAAATACCTGAAATACCTGAAATGTGAAATGGCTTTATTTTAAAATAAATGTAATTTCTGTTGTGACGGTGCTGTTTTGTATTGGACGCTGGAGTTTTTTGCACTTACGAGATTATTAGCAAAAACATATCATTTTACTGTTTGGTACTTTATTTTGAACATAGCTAACATCTGATTACATTTCTTGGTGTTACTATATGATAAGAGGACTTTTTTGACAATCTACTCTAACTCTTATATATAAGTGTCCTCACTACTAACTATTATAGTAGTAGGGATGAAAATATGGGCATGTTTATTCGTCACCGAAATTACTTTAAATGCCTTTAGAAATTCCAGACTAATAAAGTAAGTTAGTTTTTATTGATATCTTCAAATAGTTCAAGTAATTTCGGTTTACAATTTACCCTGTCACCTAATAGGTTTATGACAATGTGCCATAAAGGCCGGAAAACCAGAAATTAAGCTTAACCCAAGCGGATATGAATAACCAAGCACATATAACGTATTTGCCTAAACTAATACAATCCTAAATGCTAAAATAACGCTAGATAACCCGAACAGGTGCCTTGATTTAATCTTATCGGTTCCTGCTCATTCTACTTCTTAAATGGTGCTACAAGAAGTAGTTCTAAAGGAGACAAATCAGGAGATCAAAGTGGCCATTCAATAGCTCCCTTGCGACCTATCCATCGACGAACTGCTGCACCGAAGTGTAAAGCTGCGCTGGCATGCGGAGATCATATATTAACTCTCGGAATCTTATTGTCATTTTGATTTGAAAACATAATAGCTAAGTACGGCGATAGCTTGCTTTAAAGATCGTTTAAATGAGACTCAGCGTTATGGTATTCTTCAAAAAAATAGGTGCCAATAATTTGATGATTGTTTATAATTCTTGGCCATGCATTAATCTTTTGAGGTTGTTGAATGTGGACTTCCCGAGTCCAACGTGGATTATTTCGTGAATCAATTAGAGAAAATATTGTCGATTTACCGCATCATCCGAATACAAAGTTGTCCCGTTAACGATCTCAATTTTGTGCGTTAGGTATTCTTTCAGTCTCTAGTGTTTCATCGAAATCCTTTGCTTGTAGATGGAAGAAGGTGTCAAATATTGCGCCGACGTTAAAGAAAACCTTTGCCACCGATTGCTTTTGGGAGCGTCGGCTAATAAAAGGTGCATATCTCGAATCTTAGAAACCGAAGATAAAACTAAAGAACTTATAAGATCTGGGTTCCTTACAGGAAATTTTCAATTATTTATCCAGTAACCCGATCATGCAGTAGATTAGAGAGTTTAATAACGATACTAGGGAGATAACATCCGAATAACCCTCGGAGCAATTACGTCTGTCTCCTGGTGTAAGCCGGACGCTCGGAATCCACACAATTAGCAGCTAATACGTGGCCAATTCGTCCACCATGAAATCACTCAATTCCCCGAATGATTTGAGCTCCTGCCATGTATATGCATTTCCCATTAACTTTATCTATTATTGATAGAACAAGGCACTGTAGTGAGTAGTTTGCTACCGACTAGCAAGTATGTGTACGTACCGATGGAAACGTAATGGTGGATCCTACGTATTAGCTTATTTGTATCTATGACATTTACTACAATATCATTTTGCATAATGTTACGCGATTGTATTCGTAACTACCGTACGGCCAAACGTAATTCACAAAAGGAGGCACATATCTCTGAGCGACGCTGTTATTGCTCCTCCGTGGTTTTCGCAAACCAGGGAGTTATTGGATTCGAACGATAGGTGATCGCCGATAGGTGCCATGCGCCGATACGTATGCATATGCATAAACGTAAATTGCGCAGAAGGCATTCAGTTTCCTAAATTTATGCTTGCAATTGGCATCTACATCACATATGAAGATAGACTGGTAATAACCTTTGTTACGCTCATATGATGTATAGCATTAACGTAAATGAACGATCTTATCGAAGCATGCTGTTTTGTACAAGTTATCGCCTCCAGATATAACGATTAGAAATTATGGAAATTCGGGTTGAAACTTGCCCATGGTCAAACAAAGCAGATAATAAGCATTTGGAATAGATATCACATATTTATAATGTGGTACTCGTCTAAGTCATAATAATAAAGAAGATAATCTGAAGTAACTGCACGGATCGATAAATGAAGGAGTGTATACTGGAAAGTTCTGAAATCATAATAATACAATAGAGCTTACATGCATTATGGAACTAAAATATTTAATTATCTACGACTTCCGGTTATACAAGTAGCGAGCCAGCAGGCTTTTACGATCTTTAGTTTATAAGCACCAGTGAAGATCCGTGCTTTGTTCGTGAAATTTGCGAATCGTTCTTTTCTAGAGGGAAAAGACACCTCTCGCATCACCGGACAAGCCCCAGAACGGAACAAAATAGGTCACTGACGGATGAAAGCAACCGAAATATACAATTTTGGCAGACTGGTAAGTAGTTGTTCCTTTCAGATGTTAATTTCTTGCACAATTTATTTATTTGCCTTTTCCAGCTCAGTCTATTCAACATTTGCAAACCCAGAAACTTTAATAAAAAAAAAAAATCGGATGCTTATAATGCAAAAATTTTATTGATTAACCGTCTGTATCTCTGTTAATCGCCTGTTAAGTGGAAGCAACTGTAGTACTCTGCAATATCTCTTAGAACCAACTCGGGTCTTAACGTGAGCTTCCTCGTCTTCTGGCCATATCTGAAAAATTGAATGAAAATTTTTGGTAGATGCACGAGTGCATGTAAACTTTTTATAACTATAAAAGTGTTTAACTTGGAAGATGTTAATTTTGAAGAACTGTTGACTGCATATAATAGGATAAAAGACTAAATGAATTTTCGAAAACGTTATACAGCATGATCGGCTATTACAATTGAACTTTCAAATACTACTACCTAATGTACATACATATGTGCATTGGACCACGCAATAGGAAACCATTATTAAAACTGTAATCACAGGAATTTTCACTAAATTGTAAAATACTTAGCACAAAAATTGACTTTCGTGGCGCTGGCGCCATTCCGTGTCGTTAGTCGGCATTTCCTTCCACGGACAACATCCACAATTATTACCTAAAGGTCGTATATTTTAACTTCTAGAAAATATATATTTTTTTTCTATTTTCTTTAAACGTAGTGATTAAATTTTTCATCCAAGATCAAGCTTCTCCGGTAACATTACAAATACCAATTAATTTTGTAATTTATATGAAGCTCCGTATGTTGAATCTAAACGGGGCGTCGTGTTGTTGTTACAATAAAAACTCGACGTTTCGTCTACAATCGTATGAGACTTCTTCAGGAGAGTGATAGGCAACAGTTAGCACGGTAACTCAACGTGTAAACGATACCAGAGGCGAAACTAACTGAACGGGAAGCAGTTGATCGCGGTAACTCAACATGTTGACCATGCCAAAGGCAAAACCAACTGCGATGAAATGCGGGACGTAACACGCTTTTATGCCGGTGGTTGGGAGGACCTGTCGATGATTGGTCGGATGTGATGGTTACGATTAAGAGAGGAGGAATCGTTACAAATGACGGATTTCCACATGTCTAGGAGTCATTGACATTCTTGGGATGTTTAAAGATTTCTATGGACTCCATAATTTTCCGATTGTAATAGTGAGCAGAATTACAAAAGCAATGGAGTCACACTGAAAAATATCTGGTAGCTAGTGTATAGATGGTGCTTAGCGATGGCCGAATTCGTTGGAAGGCGCATTCTACCGCAATGTTTGTGCTCTCTGTTAGACGAGTTTTGACAGAGCGTCCCAGTTCACCGATATACACCAAACTACACGAACACGGGATTTTAACACTTTTACTGGCTAAGAAGGGAATTTTGCCTTTGGGAGATGGAAGAATTTCTGAAACCTTTGAGGGGAAGGGGGAGGTTGAAGATCGTTTGGATGTTTTGTTTTTTCAAAATATTACTGACTATGTCCGTAACCTTGTGGATATAAGGGATATAAGGAAGATAGCGGAGGTAGGAGATAGGATAGATAGAGGTAGCGAGATTGGTGGTAGCGTTTTCGGCCGTTGGTTCACTGGTCGAAAGAAGATATCAGTTGATGACTTTATTGATATCCTCGTTATGAAAACCATTGTTGCGAAGGGTCTTTCGTACGTGATTCAACGGTGGGAAGGTTTTTGGGTTCAGAGGCTGTCACCGTTTGGTGAACCAAAGAGTTGATCAGAGAGAACTTATGTGCTAGATGATAATGTGAGATGCCATTAAGATATCTATCAGCGTGTATGGGTGTTCGATAAACCGAGTGACCTAAGCAGGGTTACGTGTGACCAGCACGTCAATGAACGATAGCGCACCGTTGTGTTCTACATAAATAGTGAAATTATTATCTGGGTATTGACGATTAAGGTGGTCTAGGAAATAAGCTAAAGACTCTTTGCCATGGTGTCCAGATGATGAAGGTGTCATCGACATCTCGGAACCACGCCTTAGATTTCAGTTCCTCCGAATCAAGAGCGACGGATTCAAAAGATTCCATAAAGATATTAGCCACGCCTGAGGAGAGAGGAGAGCCCATGGCTGCACCAGGCACCTGTTTGCAAAATTGTCCTTGGGACGTGAAATATGTGGAAGTAAGACATTTTTCCACAAGACGACCTAAACTGGCAGATTCACCATCTTATTCCAGGAGATGTTCGATAATATTTATTTTTATTTTAACTACGACATAACACGGTTCAAACCTGGAACACGGTTAGTTTCAACAGACTCTGGCCGTGGAAGCCTACTTTTTATGTTAAGCCTTGTACGTTTTATCGCAAGTTTAAGCACTGTTTTCAACATTCCAAAATAGGAAAAACAATCGTTCGGGAATGATCTTTAAAATAAAAATTAAAGGTAACGAAGTTTACAAGAGGGAGATACTCCATTGGGAAACATATTGTATATTTATATGTATATTTTCGACTAAACAAATAATTAAGGATTAACTATTGTATTACTTTTCATATGATAAATTAAACTTGTGTCGTGCGGAGGTTGCTAACACTTATGTATTATTTACCAAACTACACCACAGACTTTGCTAAGATTATCTCTTTGACTGTTTTGCAACTCTTACTAATTCTGTTACTATTCTTCTTCTCTACGTATGAATGTATTTTTATGCGGCACAAGGTTCGACAGGTAGTAAATTGTCTTTACCCAGTTCGAGATAATCGCATTCGAAACTGGCCCATTCGAAACAACAGACATTGCACGAACCGCCGCGCAGCCTCGCCGACGTACTACGATGAAAAACAAACACGCTGACGATGGCCGAACAACACGAAAGCCGGCGCTAAAATTCAATCTCGCGCTGATTGAATTTTTCAAAGTATTTTAAAGCTTCGCTCTCTTCCGATAAAATCAATTTATATCCTGTCCGTTCTGGCCGGCGCATTGGCGATGCCACGGCATAGCCTGTTCGGCTTCGCTGCTGATGCCGTCTGAAGTAGCCGTCGCTTTATCCGTTTGTCGATATAACGTCTGAGCTGTAGTTGTTTCTGCATGTGTGGGTACGCTTGTGTGCATGTGACTGGCGAAAAATGACTTGCTCTTTGCACCATCGACATGCGCATGTAGCCTAAACTTTCGTTTAATAGATAACTCCGAAGGGCTACAATAGGACGTTTGCTGCAGTAAAGGCGTTTAGGTTCTCAGATCATAATATCATAATATGCGACTCTAGGCTATTAAAAATGGATTAAGGTACGGTGGAAGTTAAAAGGTAATTATAGTATACAGCGTGTTCGCCTAGTACGCGGAAGGAGGATAATTCCATTCTTAAGGAACTAACGAAAATACACTCCGCCAAAAAAGTATCGCATAATTTAGTTTTGAATCATAAAAGTATCGCATAATCTTTGTTTGTAGCATAAAGTTGTAAATATACTTTAATGCGCTCTAAGATATAATTTCTATGATTGTTTAAATAAAATACAGGCCAAATAAAAACAAGAACTCATACTTGAGATTTTTATTAAAACAAGAAATTATAATTTTGGAAAGAAAAATGTCATAACAGTAGCTTTTAATACTGAGTATTGCCACCTCTGGCTCTTATGACCGCTCGCATACGGTTTGGCAGAGATTCGATTAACCTCCGTATATAAGCCCGATCCAAATTCTCCCACTCGTCACGGAGAGCATTTTCTAGTCCATGCAGGTCCGCTGGGGCAACATTTTGGGTTCATGTCCGGACTTACCGCAGGCCAATCTAAAACTGGAATACCAACATCGTTAAGGTATTCCTGGACGATTATTGCAACATGCGGTCGTGCATTAACATGAATTCGTTTCCTATAATTGGCGCATATGGAACTACATGTTCTTCTAAAATGTCCGTTATATACCTGTGGGCAGTCAGTGTACCTCTGTCTACTGGTACTAACTCTGTACGACCTGTTAAACAGATGCCTCCCCAAACCATAATAGAGCCACCGGCGAAATTAGGTCTAGGTCTGATATTACACTGCGAATAGCGCTCACCGTCTCGTCTGTACACTGAGATACGCCTATCTGAGGTGTAAAGACCAAATCTTGACTCATCTGTGAAGAGTATATTGGCCCAGTCATTAATGTTCCAATTTACATGTTCTCTGGCAAACCTTAAGCGAGCCACTCGGTGGTTCCTAGTGAGACGAGGGGCTGTTACAGCTACTCTAGCTTTTAATCCACTCTGTCGTAACCTATTCCGAATAGTTTGAGTATTCACACGAGTATTTCTGACTCTAGCCAAGTCGTTCTGCAATTGTCTCGCTGTTACATGTCTTCGACGTAATGCTTGTAGTAGTAAATAGCGGTCATCTTGGCGAGTAGAACATCTTGGACGACCTGGTACAGGTCTTCTACTGTAATTGCCTGTTTCCCTATATCTGGCTACGGCTCTAGAAACACTTGACTGATTGATGTTCATCAAATTAGCAACGTATGCTTGAGATCGTCCATCTTCGATTAAAGCAACTATAGCAGCCACTTGTTCTGAAGTTAAATTGCTCATTTTAGTTTTAAAAGCGTTGGTATAGAACTCTGACTTAAAAATTTACACTTTAAACACTTTAAACACTTTAAACACTTTAAACACTTTAAACACTTTAAACACTTTAAACACTTTAAACACTTTAAACACTTTAAAATTTGTCCGTATAGGAAGACTTTCAATGAACAACTGAACAAACCTTACACATATGCATTTTTCTAAATGTGTTCTTTTAGAAAAAAAGTAAAAAAGCTATGTTCCATGATTTTGTTAGTGGTTTTATAGTTCACATACACGAGGCAAACTTGTTGTGAACGTATAAAAATATCTTGGTTTATAAATGCCCTTTTTTCGTTTATGCGATACTTTTTTGGCGGAGTGTATTAGAATTTTATTTAATCTTCGACGAGATGTTCATTTTCTGCTGCGCACGAAACAAGTTGGTTTTTTAAGTGAAACATATCTCTAGGTACCTATTCAATTCATGTCAACTTTCATCAGTATTGCTATCAGTACCTTGTTGAAATTTAGGATAGTTTGAGATGTTCGCTGTTTGCTTAACGGCCGATTTCTTAAACACTCTAGCGCGGTGATTTCAATGTTCTTTCAGTACTTCTTGGAAGTTTAGTTTATTATATATAGTCATATAATAACACTGGCTAACAAATTTGATCTTTTGACTTTGTCATAAAATAATTTATACTAATTTCAATAGAACACATATAAACATTTATTTTAGTACAAAGTAGAAGGTCAAATTAGCTCGATTTTTTTATATTTCAATTAAAATGTTTCTTAGATTGGATCATAATTTAGTGTATATTTCAAATTATTATAACTAGAAATGCCAAGTAATACTGCTCCGTCTCTTATAAACAATATCTACAGCATCTCTTCTTAACATCCAACAGTAATCTGCTAACATAACAGGTGATACCGTTTTTCCATTTCCATAATGTCTTGGTGGAAGCGCTCATCGTGTTCATCGCTAACGTCGCTCATATTTTCCGGAAAAAAATTCAGAGAGAATGTAGAATGTGCACTTTAAGGGACATATTGCAGCCAGCAGCGTGAAATGCTTGTAACATATCCATTATTAAAGTTTTATGGTTGTCAGCAGTATTTGGTGTGACCAGATTACATATCCAAAATAATTGCAATTACTTTAAAATCTGCACGAATATTCCAGGAATAGTCTTTGTGCTTTATCTTTTCTAATAAAATTTTCCGATTTTCGTAATTTTCTTCCATAAAAACAGAATGGCCTATCGGAATAGAAGGATAATGCTTTCCATTATGCAACAAAACTGCTTTTGAGCTGGTCTTTCATGAGTCTATGAATAATCTCCAAGAACCTGGAATCATGATGTATTCCAAAAGCTTCAGAAACTACGACATGCGAAACAGGACATGTATGTACTGTCCGTTCTTCCGAGAAGCAATATATCGTTCATAAGTGTGGTGCGGAGGTGACGATACTTACCGTACTACGTTACACTTCTTGCTATCATTATTATATAATTGGTTTTGTTAAAGGAAATTCGCTTGAAGGAGGTAATTCCTTTTAATATGAATCAAACTATATTTTGGTCTAATCAACGCGCTAAGTGTTTGCCTGCATTTAAACGAAAATGTTAGTTGTATCAATTGTAATTTCATCGATTCAACTAAATACCGCAATAACCAGAGTCACTGGCAGACCTTATTCTTTACGAGAGAGTGCGTCTAAGTTTAACATATTTTAGATATAAGGTATGTGTAAGTGAAATAGAATAATATTCCTATAAATTATAGAGCAGATGTAGGCATATTGCTTTTGCTAAGTACGAAACAACTGAGTCCCTGCGTTGACAGGATATTCGTAAATGTCTCTCTGCTCCCATAGCTCCCATAGGAAGAAATTGCTCCTGCGCAATAGCAAGCATAATAATATTATCAATCAAATTCTTTGGGTCCACATTTTATCAACCGTATTAATTGTGTAGTACACGTTTATTATTATAACTCGCTAGATATATATGTTAAATTAATGAAAGCACTATGGTATGTGCGTCAGTACCTACTGTCTGTGCTAATCAAATTACCAAAGTTATACAATTCTCCCAGAGAATACCGATATTGGCAAAAATAATGCGTTCCATTTAGATAAATACTTCTAAATAGAGGTACTTACGCCTTTTCAACGATCGACGCGAAGACCCCACTTCTCCCTCCTTCTCGAAAAGAAAGGTTCACATCGCTAACAGACATCTGTCGACCGTCCCAATTGCTATCTCAATACGAGAAATATACCCTTTTCCGCGTTCGTTTATGCGACACGCGCTTCTGAAGCACAATACCATAATGATAACGGTGCCGGTTAGCACCCCGTTTCTGTGCACTGCAATTTCGCGTTGTTAATACCCCATTTCTCCATTCGCTAGTAGGGTAGTCGAGCTAACTGGGTGTATATGTTTGCTTTCTCGTAATAGGCGACTCGCCGGCACACTCGAACGGGGCCGAAACGAACGATAAGAATATAGGTCGCTATTTTGAATGGAAAATGAAAATGTTGTAAGTTTCGAAATATGTCAATGTTTATTTAATTTCCCCCATTTAAGCGAAGCTGAGCGTAGGTTTACAGGATCAGAATTCGGAATAACTAGGATTTATCCATTACCATTGGTGGTTGTCTCTATGTAACCCTAAGTTTCATATAATTTCATCGATCGTGACGGTAATTTAATAATTTCGGCTAGATACTAGAGAGATTGTATTTACATTACCTATCTTTACGGCTTTTCTGGTGAACTGCTCTCAGCAATTTCTAATCATTGTTGTGTCTCATGTATGCGTACAACTACAGCAAACTGATTAATTAAACCTTCCTAAATTCAGGACAGATCTCGATATTGTTGTTGTTCTAAATTCCTGTATACGCTTGAGGCATCTTGATGCATTAAGTACCTTCGACAGCTTATCTGTTTTTGTAGATCCCGAAAGTACACCCTTTTTCTAGAGTATGTTACTCAAACTCAGTCCATAATTCGAAAAGTATTAGACGAACGTTGTTTCTGTACTTTTTCCTAAAGAACTCTTTGTGCCAGCTTTGATGCATATACAAAAATGGTATTGCACGTACCTTTGTTTGAAGACAGGTGGCGCTTTGTGTGAAAATTTGCTACCAACTTTTGAAAAGATTCATCGAACGGTCTTATTTTGAGAGCAATTAAGAGTGAGCGAGTTTATGTATTTTTGGAATCAAGGAAAAAGAACAATATCGGCCAGCGATCCAAGACCCGCTTTGGATGAAAAAGTGAACCCAAACCAAAAAAGGTTACATGTAATTTACAACGATCATGTACCTCAGGTACTGGCTTATAAATGTTGTCAAACACTTGGCTATGATTGTTTTATTATCTGTGATGAGAAGGAGCCAGGTCATCCGATTGAAATGACTACTGACGATATGATGAATAAAGTTCATATTATCTTAATGTTAGTAGACCACCAGGTGAAGATTACAGAGACTGTTAATATGGTAAACACAGCAAAACATTCTTCCTGAAAAATTCAATATGAGAAAGCTATTGGCGAGGTAGTTGCCGCGCACACTTCGTACTACCATTAATTAATCCCGTACAGCTCTTTCGTGGGCATGTCGACCCTAATTTTTAACCGAATGATGTGAAACGAAAACTCCAATTCTAACATGCTTGTTGTGTCCCTTATTCTCTGTCACCTGCACATCCTAAAAGTAAGGTATGCGAAAAATACGGAAAAATAGACGAAGCATAAAAGATGTGTACGCTCTATAAATCAAACAGAAGTATAGAATATGTATAAACACAATATGTATAAACATATAGCTTCGTAAACGTCTAATTCCCGCGACGAAGTTACATTGTTACCTAATTTCGAGTCTTCCAATTTAACATCGTGCCCGGTTTCTTTTACGTGTTGGTCCATATTTGACGATTCTACAATACCAAATCCATAAGATCTGATATGCTCCTTGGATCCGATGTATATCGCCCTTTTCGTTTCACTAATATAAGCTCTGTCATAGTCGCTATCGCAATTTTATAAATTCCCAACCTTGTATTCTGTACTATATTTGCTTCTTCTTTTACATTATTGGTATAAAATAAATATTAAATCTGGCCTTTACAAGTACAAGAAACAAGAGAAAATGAAAAGTAGAAAATACAGATATGCGATGACACATATAATTATTGTGCGCTGTATATAGACTTCATCAATCAATAAAAAGGAGAAGACAAGAAAGAGCTATAAAAGACAATAACCACCTTTTCTCGCCATGTAATCCACAAAAACCGGTTTCACAATTAAACTTTGCTATATAAAGATGTTGAGATATAGGAATCTTCTCGGCGATTTCTAAACATAATTGAAATAAATACCTTGCACGAGTATCTGAGCGCAGCGGAAAAAGAAGAAAATGTCGCTGCTATCTACATTTTTGTTTGTATTTTTACGCAACAGGAAGCCGCGCGGAGTTAAATCGGGAGCAGCGAAGAGCTCAAGCTTTGGTGAAATGAACTCATTGTTAATTTAGAGATGCTCGTAAATAATATATACTGCCGGATGTGTTGCCGCACCGGCCGTCGTAAGGTAAAACGTAAGACATCTTCAAGCGACGAATGCAATTTTTCTAAGTAACGACATTTTCTGGAAACTGGCGCGCCGATGTAATCTGCATACAAATGAAGAGCAGAGCAAATTGCCGCATCCCCATTACATACACGGAGTTTATTCCGTTAAAAAACAAATCAGAATATCTTAAGGGAGTTTTATCTAATTACCACTTTACCTTATCTTTTACCCTAATTGTATTACGAACAAATTAAGGTAGCCACAATTAAGCGCAAATTATTAATGCGCCAGCGGTAAATGGGTATGGGGTGATAATAAGCCAATATGCATTGTATGTTTATGGTCTACAATTTCAGATTAAATTAATATTAAATCAGTCGCAAATATCTTTCGTTCATTATAAAGTTCTGTCGTACAAACTTCAAGAGATCGACCTCAGGAATGTTGCGCCGAATGAATCGAGTCTTTCTTGACGTAGAGAAAGCTGTGTGGTAAAGAAAATGAAAATTATTCTGCAAGAATCTATTCTTGGACCTTTCCTTTTTTTCTTTGTACTTGAATGAGTTACCTGAAGTACCCATTACCATTACCAAGTTACCCATTAGACTTTTTTCTGTGGGGATGCATGAAAAGCTTGGTATATGATCGTCGCCCTGATATTGAAAATGTCGAAGATCTGCGAAATCGCATTTATGTTGCAGCTCAACGCATTCGCGAAGACATGGTAAAATGTTACTCGTGTGCATAATAACTTTCGTCGCCGAATTGATGCCTGTATTAGAGCTCACGGTGGACATTTCGAACATTTTTTACATTAATAAATTATTTTGTCCTGTTTCGCCTAGATCGGTCCTTGTTAGGACCACCACAAATTTCATAAAAAGAAAAAGAATGTATAACTACAAATAACTCAAAACCCGACATTTCGGATGCATTAACTTTAAACATTAAGAACGCAAATCATATGGTTATCGGCATATTCAATGTAAACACATAAACACTTCGACATCAGCTGTACGACAGACTAATGCATTTCAATAGACTATTCACTATTCATAGCATCTACAATGCTTTATCGATTTTTATTTGCATCTGGGTTAACTTTGATTCATCAGCGGTATTTGTATAATATAGGAGAAACAAAGATATGGACCGGCTTTACCTGCATTTTGGGCCCTAAAATTTGAACAAAATGTATATGTTACAAATAAATTTCTTTTTAAATTTTCAGTAACACATTGATAGGTAGTCTTCAGATTTCGGTAGCTTAAGTACTATTTACAGGTAACCCTGTATATATACTGGTAAGTAAATGAAAAGTCGAATTGAACGATAATTACAAGCCTCTATTCTTTATTTTTAACACTTTTTACAAAAAAGTCTTAATTTAAATGTATTTACAGTAAGTGTTTGTGCTTCTTTTCGAATTCTTGTTTTTTCTTGTTTCCTATTTCCTATTTTCTTTCTTCCATGTTGGTACTCCAAATCAATTTTTTTAAAATCCGCTCTAATCATTTTCGTTAGCGTTTGGAGTTAGTTTTCTCGTTTATTTTCTTCAGAATAGTTTCTTCATTTAGCTGTGTATGGATATGATACCGTAATTATTGATTAGGATCAATTGAATGGCACTTAAACAAAATGTTTTTCTATCTCTTCAGCTTTCTTTTAAGTAAAGGATCAATCAAAAATAATTTGAATTCTCCACGTGTTCAATTATCTCGTAATATTTTATAAATATAGAAATCAAAATAATAAAAATTTATGAAGGAAGGTGCAAGTGCATACAATATATCGGATTATCTTGTATTATTCAGAGTGACTGGGTGGGAATCCTCAATATTCAGAGAAGATATTGTGAGAATATAAATTATTAGAGCTCCCCAACTGCGTGGCGCACCATAGGCGTCGATAAGGAATACAAGTATATAATAAGTTCATAAAAACAAAAGAAATAAAGAATTTTAAAACGCTTACTTTTGTAATTAGCCGTATCCAATATAGTGGGTGTTAATGCACAAGGAAAATAGTATTAGTCAGCACACGAGGAGGTAGGCACATTAAAACTGTTACCGTAAGCGCAATCCGATTTCTCAAACATCTGAAGCATTAGGAATGTTTCCACAGTCGTTTCTTTCAAGGATGTTCGTCGTTCTGAAAAAATGTTTTTATATCTTGAAAATGAACGCTCGACGTCTAATGATGTAATACACGCGTAATTAAAATAATCTTTGAATTTAGTCACCGGATCAGTAGAGTTACCTTCCCAAACTTGTCTTAACCTGCTAAAATTTGTATCTTTCTTCATAACACTTTCAAAATTTCTTGTAACGATATCATTTTTTTTGTTATTTATACAGTGTAGGAGTGTATTAACGTCATCTAATATTTGTACTGACTCCGTCAGGGACAGTGCACTATTTTGTAATTTATTTATTGCCTGAAGTACTTCTCTATAATTGTAAACGGTTTGTAAATCTGCTTCAACTGTTCCAGTATACGTACAATCACATTCAAAATAGAATGTTTTTTACGGTCTGTCGTTTCGTCAATACATAACCACAGTAGTTTATTTTTTATTGCAGATCTGATCCTGTTTTCAATTTCGGTACGTACACTTGGCACACATCTCCTTAAGCTTGTTTCCGACGGTAACTCAAAGTCTGGATTATATTTATTCCAAAATTCACGGAATGGTTTCTTCCTGAGTAAGGAAAACGGTAAATTACACGCAGTCAGCATATAAAATAAATCAATTATAAATTGAGTTGCCTCAGTCGGTGATACACCCAGTTTTTTATTTTTGTGTTGCTGACTATTTACATGTCTTCTACAGCCATATTTATCATTGCACATCAGAGGTATATTACAAATTTTACATATAATCTTACTTCCATTATATATTAAGTCAGGAAATTCTCCACAGAACTTTTTCACTTTGTCGGCCTGTGGGCGTTTCTTACTACGCGCGTCCGCCATACCGTCACAACCCGTTCGCATACGGTAATAAACTATCGAAATGCGATGCGAGTTATTTGCTTATATATTACATTACATATCCCCCGGCCACGCCCGGCGGTACGCCATCTGACTTGCCACGCACTTTGGGGAGCTCTAGTAATCATAAACCAGTTATACCATAAAAATTAAATAAACTAATAAATTTTACGATAGATTTCCTTAATTGCTGCATTAAACACGGATTAAAATAGTAAACCCTCCTTAATGAATAAATTAGTTCGGCCGGTCCGAACAACCTCAATAATGATAATTTAGAATCATCTTCTGTTAAATACGATAATAGCAACATGAAATTTTCATCTTGACTTTTCTCCGAATTTCTGTTATGGAACCGTATGATTTGTTTGCACGATCTCAAAGGTTAGAAGAAGCACTATCGGATTCCACTATGAAAAATGTATATTGTCATTGAACATTTTGTTGGATGACGTCATAACTAAAAAAACAAGTGAGAGTCGGAAGGTGAATGGCGCGGATTGATGTGCATTTCCATACTTTAATCCCACACTGTATATGTATGTGTGTGTTGTATGTATTTGTAACTCTAAATTATTTATTTAATTAATTATTGTGTGATTACTTAAAATTGTGTTGTGCGGAGGTTGCCGATACTTACCATACCATCCCGCGGTTTTGCTGTCATTATGTAACTCTACTCTAAGAGCAATATATATTTTTTATATGAAGAGCACGTCGTGTGTGACAGACATACAAAGGGTATTAAGACAAACGAAGTCAGTAGTACCACTTATAATAGAAGATATGTAAATATGGTCAGAAGTAAGTTTATGTAAAAGATAATTCTTTTACTATTAATTACTAGATTCGTTTTTTTAATTTTCTGCAATACATAATTTTCGCTCGCGTTCTGTTTATTAAACTCTATTGAACGAATCGATACCCATGAATTCAAAACAAATCTACAAAAAAGCACATCTATCTCATTTGTACCGAGATTTCTCAATTATAACGTTACAATATATTTATAATTGCATTTTAGGTGTCTTTTCATAGCAGAGCTCGGATCCGACCTCTGTCGATAGCTCAACTTCGTAATATAAAATTAAATTGTATATATGTGTATATAACTCCATCTACTGGTTAGAACATTGATGGTTTAAGATTAAGATGTAGATGTTTCTTCTGTTTTAATACTAGCGCACGAAACTGATTACTTTATTCTTATAACATCGATATCCGTCAAATTCCTCATGTTTCAGCGTAGCTTAATAAATACGCCATTTTTCTATGTAGATAGGTACATTAGACATATGTAAGCATTAGCTGACACGAACCTATTTGATCCGGATAAGTACGCTCACACGTTTTTCCTACTCGCCATTGTGCATATCGACAAAATGCGATATTTTTAGGGCCGAGGCGTGTTGTGTCGCGACGTTCCTGTTCGACCATTATTTATTATTTCAATTTACTCTTATAGATTGCGCGCACACACGTGGGTTATAATTCCCCGCATTTATTGTCCGAACACGTGTAAAAGTAATCCACACGAAATATTAGGGAATATCGGAGGGGACATCGCTTTTTTTTCAATCTCCCGCAGAACACAACATTCGTGTGTGAGTATAGGAGGCAGATGTTTAGGAGTGGATTCCTTGCTATTTTATTGATCTTTTTGTATCGGAAATTATGTCAGGGTTATTTGTGCATTTTGACACGGACCAATTATAGCCATAGTTAAAACTAACGAAAAATTCGACGTTATTGTTAAATGTTGTTGCTTTATTAGACGACTCTCAAGTGCTGCAGTGTAGAAATTGGACACACATTCCATTACTTTTTTTCAGGTAGCTATACGCTATTCAAATATTAAGCGTGTAAGAACATGAATAAGTTAATCTTTTTATTTAAATCATACTTATGTACAAGTTAACGGTACTAATTTGATTAGCCGTTAAAAAAATTATTTGATATTCGACAAAACACAGGTGATTACAAAATATACTGAGTATAACTAACAAAGAGTAGACTGACACTTGTAGACACTTATGATGTTACGTTGGTACAATATCTATCGATGCTAAGTTAATACTAAGTCTAACATTATTTCCGTAGTCTTTTATATGAATCGAGATTGTTTACTTCAAGTATTCTTTATCTTTTGCAAGACGTTTCTATTGTTGCAGAAATAATGCAAGACGTTTATCGCTAATGCAGAATAAATGCAAGGCGTATATCATAAGCAGTTATTACTTATCAGCGGATATAACTTATACCGTCGTACAAAATGCAGTTTTGTAATATATTTATTGCTTCTATAAAATGCTATTTCCTTTATTTAACGCACGAATGCAAAAACGTTATCGCGGCTAGCTCATTTTTCTAATGAAATAAATAGCAGATTGCAGTAATTAGCTTACAGTTGCCATCCATCTATTACAAGTGTTGGTAACGAACTTGATCTACAAGTTCCCTTAGGAACGGGTGGGATTTGCCTAGATTTCCCTGAATTCAAGCATTCCATATTTTTATTCTGCTGAACACGTACCACACTCCGCCAAAAAAGTATCGCATAAACTAAAAAAGGGCATTTATAAATCAAGATATTTTTATACGTTCACAAAAAGTTTGCCTCGTGTATGTGAACTATAAAAACACTAACAAAATCATGGAACATAGCTTTTTTACTTTTTTATTCTAAAAGAACACATTTAGAAAAATGCATATGTGTAAGGTTTGTTCAGTTGTTTATTGAAAGTCTTCCTATACGGACAAATTTTAAAGTGCGAAGTCAGAGTTCTGTACCAACGCTTTTAAAACTAAAATGAGCAATTTAACTTCAGAACAAGTGGCTGCTATAGTTGCTTTAATCGAAGATGGACGATCTCAAGCATACGTTGCTAATTTGATGAACATCAATCGGTCAAGTGTTTCTAGAGCCGTAGCCAGATATAGGGAAACAGGCAATTACAGTAGAAGACCTGTACCAGGTCGTCCAAGATGTTCTACTCGCCAAGATGACCGCTATTTACTACTACAAGCATTACGTCGAAGACATGTAACTGCGAGACAATTGCAGAACGACTTGGCTAGAGCCAGAAATACTCGTGTGAGTACTCAAACTATTCGGAATAGGTTACGACAGAGTGGATTAAGAGCTAGAGTAGCTGTAACAGCCCCTCGTCTCACTAGGAACCACCGAGTGGCTCGCTTAAGGTTTGCCAGAGAACATGTAAATTGGAACATTAATGACTGGGCCAATATACTCTTCACAGATGAGTCAAGATTTGGTCTTTACACCTCAGATAGGCGTATCTCAGTGTACAGACGAGACGGTGAGCGCTATTCGCAGTGCAATATCAGACCTAGACCTAATTTCGTTGGTGGCTCTATTATGGTTTGGGAGGCATCTGTTTAACAGGTCGTACGGAGTTAGTACCAGTAGACAGAGGTACACTGACTGCCCACAGGTATATAACGGACATTTTAGAAGAACATGTAGTACCATATGCGCCAATTATAGGAAACGAATTCATGTTAATGCACGATAATGCACGACCGCATGTTGCAATAATCGTCCAGGAATACCTTAACGATGTTGGTATTCCAGTTTTAGATTGGCCTGCGGTAAGTCCGGACATGAACCTTATCGAGCACGTATGGGACCTCCTTCACAGACGGATACGAACCCAAAATGTTGCCCCAGCGGACCTGCATGGACTAGAAAATGCTCTCCGTGACGAGTGGGAGAATTTGGATCAGGCTTATATACGGAGGTTAATCGAATCTCTGCCAAACCGTATGCGAGCGGTCATAAGAGCCAGAGGTGGCAATACTCAGTATTAAAAGCTACTGTTATGACATTTTTCTTTCCAAAATTATAATTTCTTGTTTTAATAAAAATCTCAAGTATGAGTTCTTGTTTTTATTTGGCCTGTATTTTATTTAAACAATCATAGAAATTATATCTTAGAGCGCATTAAAGTATATTTACAACTTTATGCTACAAACAAAGATTATGCGATACTTTTATGATTCAAAACTAAATTATGCGATACTTTTTTGGCGGAGTGTATATCAAAATTGTTATCGTGTTAAACGGCGTTGATTTAAAAAACGAAACGCATTTCTTCGGAAAGTTTTACATTATAAATGCGTCAAAAATGTTTGCATTGAGTACCAATTTTTATGTAAACATCTTACAGATGTTACTATCTTTTTAGTTCACGGATAATCTGTAGAATAAATACTTTATTCCCGAAACTACCAACGTAAATCTACGTAGTCTCTTTGTAATGTAAACCATCTAGTACGCAGGTAGGCAAGTTGTAAAATCTAGTATGTTTAAAGTTGAAAGTTAGTACGAACACGTTCTTCTTGCCGCTAAAAATTGAAATACTAAAACGTAAGTTTTAGTATTTCGATAATCTTTATAAAACAGCTGTTATCTTAGCTTGGAATCTTTTACACAAAAAGATGATACGTTAATTTGGAATAGAAACTTTGAGCCCGTAGATCCGAGAGTATTTCCCTAGATACTCTTGTGGCAATTTAAAATAGTAATCACAAAAGATAGGTTGATGGAAAAGAAAAAAATAGCTTCAAAATTTGATGTTGAAGCACCACGTAAGGAAACTCCGCGTTCTCTTAACGGCATTAATTATAAAACTTGACTAAGAAGAGCAGATTGTAATTCCGCCTCGTCGCTCCTGCATTGCCGACAGCATGTGGCAAATATACCAATTTCGGTACACGTTTCAATTAAATAATATTTTGAGTTCTTGAAATTAAAAATACTAATCGATTCTTCTTTGCTATATTACTGCCGTAGAATGTGCACAATTCCTACCGGATTTGACGATTTATTACACGGCAATAGTTAATTCGCGAAAATACAATAACCGCAAAATAAAATATGTTTCGTACGTTTTTGTAGAAATAGACTATATTAAAACCGACCACTTAGGATTTGAGGTAAATAGAGCTAAGATGAGTAACAGTTCAGCTTCTTTTGGATTATCGTCGGCTGGAGATAGACTTATCTGGTAGAAGTGGGACGAAAAGAGAAAGGAGGATAACGGTTGAAATTTTCTTATAAATATTTAATTCAAATTTTAGTATTTGTAGTTCGGTTGGCTTAAGTTCTCCTCAATATAATTTTATAATTAATTCAATATTATTTGTCATTTAATTTCATCATACATCGCTATTTCTTCCGTTACGATAATTTTGGTCCCGCCTTCTCTCAACGTATTTGATCGTCTCGTTTTAGGTTCCTTAAAATTTGTAAAATTTTTGAGTATATTTGGTTACTGTTGGTATAGGATGTGTACATCGGGATTTTCCTGGATCTTACAAGTGTTCGCTTAATTAAATACAATAGCGTCCACGGATTATTTGCATACTTCCACTCTAGGTATGTAACTTGCGGACTGCTTTCTTTTACTGGGTTCTTATTTCTTCTTGTTCTTCTTTTTAAGAAAATTAATACTAAGCAGCTAATACTGAGTCAATTTATTTTGAATTAATTTATACCGGGCTAAATTAAAATTTGTACTCAGTTACATCAGTTTGTATTGGTGCGTGGTAGGTCAATTCGTACAGGAACTACATTCACCTAAAATAAAAACTTAGGCTTCCACGGCCAGAGTCTATTGAAACTAAAGGTGTTCCGCGTTTGAACCGTGTCATGTCGTTTTTAAATAAAAATAAAAAATAACACTTCAATAAGAATCCTCCTCCAGATTTCAACCTTGTTAAATCAGTTCTGCCACTGTTAAACAACATCATTGAAAGAATTTTCTGCAAATGTAAAGATTTTTAATCGTCGGTATAAGTAAAAATGTTGTAATTCAGAGATAGTAAAAGGTTATTTAAGTAAATATTAAAAAGAAACGGCCCTTGGTTAGAACCCTGAGGTACGCCACTTGTTGCAACGAAAGGCCGGTAAATAAATCCATTGTAATGAACGTAGCAGGAGCGGTTGCAGAGATAAGAATTAATTACTGCCACAGCACTAGGAGAAAATTCAAATGAAGGCAGTTTGGACAAAAGTATCGCATGATCCATCGTATCAAAGGCTTTACTAAAGTCAGTATAAATTATGTCTACTTGCTGGCGATTATCAACATATTCGCTAATGTACTGCGTTAGTTCAATCAAGCTAGTAGCAGCAGATCGACCCTTAATAAATCAATGCTGGTGGATAAATAAAACTGGCTTAACATTGATATGCAGCCCATCGTAAAGTAACTGCTCAAAGACCTTAGCCCAGTTAGGATGTTGATAGGTCTGTAATTACGAATGTCTCCTCCGTCACGTTTCTTAAAAACAGGCGAGATTCTACTAATTTTCCAGTAAATGGGGAAGGTTCACGTTTGAATTGCCAAGTTAAAAATAATACATAGCTCTTCGCAAAGTATAGAGGCACAATCACGGATAAGAAAACTTGGCAAGGCATCATGCCCACATATCATCGAAGGTCTAAGTCTTTTTAAAGCACGTAAAACTTCATTAGAAGTGAAGTAACTTATATTGAAGGAACAATAATTGAAATCGGGAGATTCGTTAAAAACAGAGAAAATACTTCCATCAAATACGTCACAAAATTTATCAGCAAGAGCTTGAACAACATCGGCGGGTTGGTTAAAGGTGGTATTACCACGTGTTAAGCATCCTGGAATTCTGGAAATGGTAGAGATTGTACATATTGTAACAATTTAAGGGAGATTTGTGCGGGCAAATATTTTTGAAAATACAGTAAAATTATGGAAACCCTTGCGTTACAAACTACAAACATTTCTGTATATTTTGTACAATCAATACCGGTACTTTTATGAGCAAATTTGTGCATCGCTTGCTACATCCGTTTGTTAGCATACGTTAATTATACGATCAATTCTCTAACTGGCTATTCAAACTAATCAATCGAACGTCAACAATAGAACTTGACTACGAACCTTGAATAAATTAGCATGTCCATTGCAATGAATTTCAATCACAAATAATAACCCGAGGGTCTTACTAAATTCAATATGAAACGCACTTTTTCCGTCTTATTTGTATTACATGAGTTACTATAGCTTCCTTCTCGAATAACATAACCCACTTTTCGAGTTACTGATCGAAACATTTTCTATTCTTAGGTCGCTTTCGTTTAAAAGTGGTACAATGCTTTTGCAAATAGAAGCACTCTCCAAATTTTGTCTGTGTTGTGCGTCTGGACGGAGATAATTAGAAGTTTAGAGGAAAGATCATTAGAATATTAAACGGAGTTTAGAGTGCTCACGCACACGGGCGATTAACATGTACATACAGTTGACCGATATTCACAAAAAATTGTGGAAATTTGCATCACAATATTCCGTGTTGCTTTATTCATTGCTTCACTGTTTGTAATTAGTGTAAAAATTGCTCGTATACGAGCCAGCTAGTATTATGCAATTAGCATAAGCAAATAACTAGGAATATCAAACACCCAATTACGTGCCTTGGCGATTATATGTTGGAATAATTACAAGTTTAAATAAAACCCAGATTCGATGAAGTTTTTAAACTATTTTCTTCTACATTCAAATAGGAAAAGTGAGAACATACACCAGAATTTGCAATTATATTTTTAAATACAAAAAAAGTTGCTTTTAATAACTATTTTTCTACTTCTAGAGTGCCGACATTTGCTAACAACATGTTGAAATAAATAAAACTTGTTTTGTATCACGAAAGCGGTGGCGAAATATTAGTGATGAGTGTTTAATAAATTACTTAAATTGTAAGTTATTGGCCTTCTACTTAAATTTTATTAATAATTTGCTTTATTTTTCTAAATAATTGGCAAAATGTTACGAAGCGACTAACAAAAAAATATACGAAATATTTATGAGTCAATGTTAAGAAATGAAGACGTTTCACAAAATTGCTAATGAATTCCCTATAACAAAGGGCGCTGTGTAATATGTACCTGAAAAATATTGTAAATCGGCAAATGGAAAGGAAACAATCTAAAGAAAAAGTTCTAGAGAATCAGCAATAGCTTTACAAATACATTTAAGGTGCTCAGCCAAAAATTTGTGCAACCAACAGAAGAAGCATCCTTCCAGTAATTGTAATTTATTTGCCTTCTACTTAAATGTTATTAATAATGGGCTTTATTTTTTTAATAATTGGCAAAATGTTAGGAAGCAATTAATAAAAAAATATGCCAAATAGTCATGAGTCAATGTTAAGAAATGAAGACGTTTCACAAAATTGCTAATGAATTCCCTATAACAAAGAGTGCTGTGTAAAATGTACCTGAAAAATATTGTGAATCGGCAAATGGAAAAGAAACAATCTAAAGAAAAGTTCTAGAGAATTAACAATAGCTTTACAAATACATTTAAGGTGCTCAGCCAAAAATTTGTGCAACCAACAGAAGAAGCATCCTTCCAGTAATTGCAACTTATTTGCCTTCTATTTAAATGTTATTACTAATTGGCTTTATTTTTTTAAATAAT
Organism: Oryctes rhinoceros; assembly: GCA_020654165.1. Taxonomy (NCBI): domain Eukaryota; kingdom Metazoa; phylum Arthropoda; class Insecta; order Coleoptera; family Scarabaeidae; genus Oryctes; species Oryctes rhinoceros. The sequence goes on from JAIOKQ010000755.1 coordinate 26,188, forward strand.
TGGCAAAATGTTACGAAGCAATTAATAAAAAAATATACGAAATAGTCATAAGTCAATGTTAAGAAATGAAGAAGTTTCACAAAATTGCTAATGAATTCCCTATAACAAAGAGTGCTGTGTAAAATGTACCTGAAAATATTGTGAATCGGCAAATGGAAAAGAAACAATCTAAAGAAAAGTTCTAGAGAATTAACAATAGCTTTACAAATACATTTAAGGTGCTCAGCCAAAAATTTGTGCAACCAACAGAAGAAGCATCCTTCCAGCAATTGCAATTTATTTGCCTTATACTTAAATGTTATTAATAATTGGCTTAGTTTTTTTTTTGAATAATTGGCAAAATGTTACGAAGCAATTAATAAAAAAAATATGCAAAATAGTCATGAGTCAATGTTAAGAAAGGAAGACGTTTCACAAAATTGCTAAAGAAGTCCCTATAACAAAGAGCGCTGTGCAAAATGTACCTGAAAAATATGACGAATCCGCAAATGGGAATGAAAGAATCTAAAGAAAAAGTTCTAGAGAATCAACAATAGCTTTAGAAATACATTTAAGGTGCTCAGCCAAAAATTTGTGCAACCAACAGAAGAAGCATCCTTCCAGCAATTGCAATTTATTTGCCTTATACTTAAATGTTATTAATAATTGGCTTAGTTTTTTTTTTGAATAATTGGCAAAATGTTACGAAGCAATTAATAAAAAAATATGCAAAATAGTCATGAGCCAATGTTAAGAAAGGAAGACGTTTCACAAAATTGCTAAAGAAGTCCCTATAACAAAGAGCGCTGTGCAAAATGTACCTGAAAAATATGACGAATCCGCAAATGGGAATGAAAGAATCTAAAGAAAAAGTTCTAGAGAATCAACAATAGCTTTAGAAATACATTTAAGGTGCTCAGCCAAAAATTTGTGCAACCAACAGAAGAAGCATCCTTCCAGCAATTGCAATTTATTTGCCTTATACTTAAATGTTATTAATAATTGGCTTAGTTTTTTTTTTGAATAATTGGCAAAATGTTACGAAGCAATTAATAAAAAAAATATGCAAAATAGTCATGAGTCAATGTTAAGAAAGGAAGACGTTTCACAAAATTGCTAAAGAAGTCCCTATAACAAAGAGCGCTGTGCAAAATGTACCTGAAAAATATGACGAATCCGCAAATGGGAATGAAAGAATCTAAAGAAAAAGTTCTAGAGAATCAACAATAGCTTTAGAAATACATTTAAGGTGCTCAGCCAAAAATTTGTGCAACCAACAGAAGAAGCATCCTTCCAGCAATTGCAATTTATTTGCCTTATACTTAAATGTTATTAATAATTGGCTTAGTTTTTCTTTTGAATAATTGGCAAAATGTTACGAAGCAATTAATAAAAAAAATATGCAAAATAGTCATGAGCCAATGTTAAGAAAGGAAGACGTTTCACAAAATTGCTAAAGAAGTCCCTATAACAAAGAGCGCTGTGCAAAATGTACCTGAAAAATATGACGAATCCGCAAATGGGAATGAAAGAATCTAAAGAAAAAGTTCTAGAGAATCAACAATAGCTTTAGAAATACATTTAAGGTGCTCAGCCAAAAATTTGTGCAACCAACAGAAGAAGCATCCTTCCAGCAATTGCAATTTATTTGCCTTATACTTAAATGTTATTAATAATTGGCTTAGTTTTTTTTTTGAATAATTGGCAAAATGTTACGAAGCAATTAATAAAAAAATATGCAAAATAGTCATGAGTCAATGTTAAGAAAGGAAGACGTTTCACAAAATTGCTAAAGAAGTCCCTATAACAAAGAGCGCTGTGCAAAATGTACCTGAAAAATATGACGAATCCGCAAATGGGAATGAAAGAATCTAAAGAAAAAGTTCTAGAGAATCAACAATAGCTTTAGAAATACATTTAAGGTGCTCAGCCAAAAATTTGTGCAACCAACAGAAGAAGCATCCTTCCAGCAATTGCAATTTATTTGCCTTATACTTAAATGTTATTAATAATTGGCTTAGTTTTTTTTTTGAATAATTGGCAAAATGTTACGAAGCAATTAATAAAAAAAATATGCAAAATAGTCATGAGCCAATGTTAAGAAAGGAAGACGTTTCACAAAATTGCTAAAGAAGTCCCTATAACAAAGAGCGCTGTGCAAAATGTACCTGAAAAATATGACGAATCCGCAAATGGGAATGAAAGAATCTAAAGAAAAAGTTCTAGAGAATCAACAATAGCTTTAGAAATACATTTAAGGTGCTCAGCCAAAAATTTGTGCAACCAACAGAAGAAGCATCCTTCCAGCAATTGCAATTTATTTGCCTTATACTTAAATGTTATTAATAATTGGCTTAGTTTTTTTTTTGAATAATTGGCAAAATGTTACGAAGCAATTAATAAAAAAATATGCAAAATAGTCATGAGTCAATGTTAAGAAAGGAAGACGTTTCACAAAATTGCTAAAGAAGTCCCTATAACAAAGAGCGCTGTGCAAAATGTACCTGAAAAATATGACGAATCCGCAAATGGGAATGAAAGAATCTAAAGAAAAAGTTCTAGAGAATCAACAATAGCTTTAGAAATACATTTAAGGTGCTCAGCCAAAAATTTGTGCAACCAACAGAAGAAGCATCCTTCCAGCAATTGCAATTTATTTGCCTTATACTTAAATGTTATTAATAATTGGCTTAGTTTTTTTTTGAATAATTGGCAAAATGTTACGAAGCAATTAATAAAAAAATATGCAAAATAGTCATGAGTCAATGTTAAGAAAGGAAGACGTTTCACAAAATTGCTAAAGAAGTCCCTATAACAAAGAGCGCTGTGCAAAATGTACCTGAAAAATATGACGAATCCGCAAATGGGAATGAAAGAATCTAAAGAAAAAGTTCTAGAGAATCAACAATAGCTTTAGAAATACATTTAAGGTGCTCAGCCAAAAATTTGTGCAACCAACAGAAGAAGCATCCTTCCAGTAATTGTAATTTATTTGCCTTCTACTTAAATGTTATTAATAATTGGCTTTATTTTTTTAAATAATTGGCAAAATGTTAGGAAGCAATTAATAAAAAAATATGCGAAATAGTCATGAGTCAATGTTAAGAAATGAAGAAGTTTCACAAAATTGCTAAAGAAGTCCCTATAACAAAGAGTGCTGTGCAAAATGTACCTGAAAAATATGACGAATCGGCAAATGGAAAGGAAACAATCTAAAGAAAAAGTTCTAGAGAATCAGCAATAGCTTTAGAAATACATTTAAGGTGCTCAGCCAAAAATTTGTGCAACCAACAGAAGAAGCATCCTTCCAGCAATTGCAATTTATTTGCCTTCTACTTAAATGTTATTAATAATTGGCTTTTTTTTTTTGAATAATTGGCAAAATGTTACGAAGCAATTAATAAAAAAAATATGCAAAATAGTCATGAGTCAATGTTAAGAAAGGAAGACGTTTCACAAAATTGCTAAAGAAGTCCCTATAACAAAGAGCGCTGTGCAAAATGTACCTGAAAAATATGACGAATCCGCAAATGGGAATGAAAGAATCTAAAGAAAAAGTTCTAGAGAATCAACAATAGCTTTAGAAATACATTTAAGGTGCTCAGCCAAAAATTTGTGCAACCAACAGAAGAAGCATCCTTCCAGTAATTGCAATTTATTTGCCTTCTACTTAAATGTTATTAATAATTGGCTTTATTTTTTTAAATAATTGGCAAAATGTTAGGAAGCAATTAATAAAAAAATATGCGAAATAGTCATGAGTCAATGTTAAGAAATGAAGAAGTTTCACAAAATTGCTAATGAATTCCCTATAACAAAGGGTGCTGTGTAAAATGTACCTGAAAATATTGCGAATCGGCAAATGGAAAGGAAACAATCTAAAGAAAAAGTTCTAGAGAATCAGCAATAGCTTTAGAAATACATTTAAGGTGCTCAGCCAAAAATTTGTGCAACCAACAGAAGAAGCATCCTTCCAGTAATTGTAATTTATTTGCCTTCTACTTAAATGTTATTAATAATGGGCTTTATTTTTTTAAATAATTGGCAAAATGTTAGGAAGCAATTAATAAAAAAAATATGCCAAATAGTCATGAGTCAATGTTAAGAAATGAAGACGTTTCACAAAATTGCTAAAGAAGTCCCTATAACAAAGAGCGCTGTGCAAAATGTACCTGAAAAATATGACGAATCCGCAAATGGGAATGAAAGAATCTAAAGAAAAAGTTCTAGAGAATCAACAATAGCTTTAGAAATACATTTAAGGTGCTCAGCCAAAAATTTGTGCAACCAACAGAAGAAGCATCCTTCCAGCAATTGCAATTTATTTGCCTTCTACTTAAATGTTATTAATAATTGGCTTTATTTTTTTAAATAATTGGCAAAATGTTAGGAAGCAATTAATAAAAAAATATGCGAAATAGTCATGAGTCAATGTTAAGAAATGAAGAAGTTTCACAAAATTGCTAATGAATTCCCTATAACAAAGGGTGCTGTGTAAAATGTACCTGAAAATATTGCGAATCGGCAAATGGAAAGGAAACAATCTAAAGAAAAAGTTCTAGAGAATCAGCAATAGCTTTACAAATACATTTAAGGTGCTCAGCCAAAAATTTGTGCAACCAACAGAAGAAGCATCCTTCCAGTAATTGTAATTTATTTGCCTTCTACTTAAATGTTATTAATAATGGGCTTTATTTTTTTAAATAATTGGCAAAATGTTAGGAAGCAATTAATAAAAAAAATATGCCAAATAGTCATGAGTCAATGTTAAGAAATGAAGACGTTTCACAAAATTGCTAAAGAAGTCCCTATAACAAAGAGCGCTGTGCAAAATGTACCTGAAAAATATGACGAATCGGCAAATGGGAATGAAAGAATCTAAAGAAAAAGTTCTAGAGAATCAACAATAGCTTTAGAAATACATTTAAGGTGCTCAGCCAAAAATTTGTGAAACCAACAGAAGAAGCATCCTTCCAGCAATTGCAATTTATTTGCCTTATACTTCAATGTTATTAATAATTAGCTTTATTTTTTTAAATAATTGGCAAAATGTTACGAAGCAAGTAATAAAAAATATGCGAAATAGTCATGAGTCAATGTTAAGAAATGAAGACGTTTCACAAAATTGTTAATGAATTCCCTATAACAAAGAGTGCTGTGCAAAATGTACCTGAAAAATATGACGAATCCGCAAATGGGAATGAAAGAATCTAAAGAAAAAGTTCTAGAGAATCAACAATAGCTTTAGAAATACATTTAAGGTGCTCAGCCAAAAATTTGTGCAACCAACAGAAGAAGCATCCTTCCAGCAATTGCAATTTATTTGCCTTATACTTAAATGTTATTAATAATTGGCTTTTTTTTTTTGAATAATTGGCAAAATGTTACGAAGCAATTAATAAAAAAAATATGCAAAATAGTCATGAGTCAATGTTAAGAAAGGAAGACGTTTCACAAAATTGCTAAAGAAGTCCCTATAACAAAGAGCGCTGTGCAAATGTGCCTGAAAAATATGGCGAATCGGCAAATGGGAATGGAAGAATCTAAAGAAAAAGTTCTAGAGAATCAACAATAGCTTTAGAAATACATTTAAGGTGCTCAGCCAAAAATTTGTGAAACCAACAGAAGAAGCATCCTTCCAGCAATTGCAACTTATTTGCCTTCTACTTAAATGTTATTAATAATTGGCTTTATTTTTTTAAATAATTGGCAAAATGTTAGGAAGCAATTAATAAAAAAAATATGCGAAATAGTCATGAGTCAATGTTAAGAAATGAAGAAGTTTCACAAAATTGCTAATGAATTCCCTATAACAAAGGGTGCTGTGTAAAATGTACCTGAAAATATTGCGAATCGGCAAATGGAAAGGAAACAATCTAAAGAAAAAGTTCTAGAGAATCAGCAATAGCTTTACAAATACATTTAAGGTGCTCAGCCAAAAATTTGTGCAACCAACAGAAGAAGCATCCTTCCAGTAATTGTAATTTATTTGCCTTCTACTTAAATGTTATTAATAATGGGCTTTATTTTTTTAAATAATTGGCAAAATGTTAGGAAGCAATTAATAAAAAAAATATGCCAAATAGTCATGAGTCAATGTTAAGAAATGAAGACGTTTCACAAAATTGCTAAAGAAGTCCCTATAACAAAGAGCGCTGTGCAAAATGTACCTGAAAAATATGACGAATCGGCAAATGGGAATGAAAGAATCTAAAGAAAAAGTTCTAGAGAATCAACAATAGCTTTAGAAATACATTTAAGGTGCTCAGCCAAAAATTTGTGCAACCAACAGAAGAAGCATCCTTCCAGCATTTGCAATTTATTTGCCTTATACTTAAATGTTATTAATAATTGGCTTTATTTTTTTAAATAATTGGCAAAATGTTACGAAGCAATTAATAAAAAATATGCGAAATAGTCATGAGTCAATGTTAAGGAATGAAGACGTTTCTCAAAATTGTTAATGAATTCCCTATAACAAAGAGTGCTGTGCAAAATGTGCCTGAAAAATATGGTGAATCGGGAAATGGGAATGAAAGAATCTAAAGAAAAAGTTCTAGATAATCAACAATAGCTTTACAAATACATCAGGTGATCAGCCAAAACTTTGTGAAACCAACAGAAGAAGCATTCTTCTAACAATTAACACACTATGGAATTACACTACAATATTTCTAAGGAATATTGTAGTATTTCATAAAATATTTAATTAAAAGAATCGTTAAGTTTTCACAAAATATTATGGTCCGCAGATACGTATTGGAATTGAGCATTGGCTTTTATAGATGGGAGTAAGAATGTCCAGTAACTATACAAGTTCTTGAAAAATCATTGTTGGCAAGTGCAAAAAATGAGAGTAAACTATTTATTTCACATTGCAAAATCCACGGGAACCAGCTGCTGTCTTAAATACCATGAAACGAACCTAAACCTAAGAAATAATCCACAATGAATTATCTCCGAGTTGCGGAATAAATTACAGCAAATTTGGAACGATCTTATTTCACAATGTAAATGTAAATCAAAATGTACACATTATGTCCTCCCTAATTATTGCGGTCATTAAGGTTAAAGGAAATGTAGTTCATTTTTAACCGCCTAATAATAAAAATTGTCCCAACATTTTGTTTTATTATAAATTCTATAACTTTTAATTAATTGGTAAGGATTTTTTATGATCTTGAAACCTAATTACACAATGTCTTTAAAATGAAAAAGTTAACTTTTTGATCGTTTCATCAAACCAGTGTGTTTTCTCACAAGTCTCGACGTATAGCTGTTGGAGTTCGTAGAGTCAAAGAAATATTAATATAATTGCATAACCTCAAATTTAGAAACTCCCGGAAGGACATGAAAGAGATTGCCATGTATGAGTAGTCATGTTACCTAAGTCAAAAATTTGAGCGTTTATTAGAATTTATTCTTTTACCGTAGTGTATATGCAACTGATATATGATATCAATATAAGAGCGGTGGAACAAACTAACCAGAATTCAGCGCTTAGCATGCCTCAGTACAACTGTATGACGACATGACGACAACCTCAACCGCCGTACTGGAGAATGCGCCTCGTTGGCAACAGCAAGAACGGTGGCAGTGACATACCATGTGGACGGCAATATATCAAACGGATAAGTAAGTAGTTTGCTTTTTATTTGTCTTTCAAGGTAATCGTACCAACTAAAAAGCAGTGGAAATAAGGAAAGTTGCTCTAAATGGTCCCGTAGTTTTCACAAACGGATTTAAACCTCGATATAGAACGGATACGGGAACATGTGGAGCGTTGGGAAGCTCGCAAGCATATGTTAAACGGAAACTTATATGAACTATTAACATCGATCGGAAAAATCTTTAAGTAAGATCTTTAAGTAACCGACAGCTACATGGCTTCAGAAGCACTTAGTTCGTTCGAAACAACACCAGGCAATGAAAAGGCGGATCGACCAGCAAAGAGCGGCAGTACGCTCCGGCTCCAAGCTCTCCTATGGGATCCCTTTGAAGATGGTTAAAGCGGAGATTAAAAGACAGTAACATCAGCGACATAAAAAGAAATATTGGAAAAAAAATAACAGCAAAACGTGCATTCGAAAACTTTCCAGGTCATAGTCCAAACATCTACACAAAATGAGAGATCTAAGTTAGATGGACATAGAGAACAGTAATTAGAGCAAATTCAAAAGGGGCGTTCATAAACGTCAGAATATACAGAATGTTTCATTTAAAAAAATATATCATATACAGCAAAATTTAAATTTATCAGGAAAGCAATTATCTTCCACTCACGTGAACGTGCTGAGTACGTGAACATACCGTTCATTTTCTCGAGAGCAACTACACACTTCCATTTACAACTGAAACGTTTACTTATCAACCATACTTATGGGAACGTACAAGCTGAACCTACGAAGGATACCTGTAAATTAGCAGACAATTTATCCTTTCATTCGGAGCCTTTGCAGAAACACCAATTACATTGGTATAATTGAAACATTAAATCGCCATAATTTAGCAGCTCTACTTTTCTGTTATAATTAGAGCTCCCCAAAGTGCGTGGCAAGTCAGAAGACGTACCGCCGGGCGTAATGGAAGTAAGATTATATGTAAAATTTGTAATATACCTCTGATGTGCAATGATAAATATGGCTGTAGAAGACATGTAAATAGTCAGCAACACAAAAATAAAAAACTGGGTGTATCACCGACTGAGGCAACTCAATTTATAATTGATTTATTTTATATGCCGACTGCGTGTAATTTACCGTTTTCCTTACTCAGGAAGAAACCATTCCGTGAATTTTGGAATAAATATAATCCAGACTTTGAGTTACCGTCGGAAACAAGCTTAAGGAGATGTGTGCCAAGTGTACGTACCGAAATTGAAAACAGGATCAGATCTGCAATAAAAAATAAACTACTGTGGTTATGTATTGACGAAACGACAGACCGTAAAAAACATTCTATTTTGAATGTGATTACGTAGTACGTATACTGGAACCTCGTCAACCTACAAAGGGAATTTTATTAGCTAGTAAAAGACTAAAATCGTGTACTGCCGACGCTATCGAGAGCGTAGTCGTTGATACTTTACAAACATTTGAAATTGCCACTACTCAAGTATTAATTTTCATGACCGATGGTGCCGCGACAATGCGTTGTGTAGGTCGTTCTCTTCAAGAACATTATGGGATGATGTTACATATTACTTGTAAACTTCATGCTCTGCATATTGCGGCTGAAACTATTCGTGCAAATTTCCCTGAGGTAAATGCATTAATAACAAATACGAAACGAGTGTTTCTCAAATCTCCCAAACGTACCAGTGAATTTCATAAACAGTGTCCCGGTATTCCCGAACCACCAGAGCCGATTCTTACGCGTTGGGGGACATGGCTGAAGGCAGCGTTTTATTATTTTAAATACTTCCGGCAAATAAAATCAGTCGTCTTACAATTCAATCCCAACGAATCTGCGGCTATTAAGGAAAGCCAGGATAAATTCCAAGATATTTCCGTTGAAGCAGATTTACAAACCGTTTACAACAATTATAGAGAAGTAGTTGAGGCAATAAATAAATTACAAAATAGTGCACTGTCCCTGACGGAGTCAGTACAAATATTAGATGACGTTAATACACTCCTACACTGTATAAATAACAAAAAAAATGATATCGTTACAAGAAATTTTGAAAGTGTTATGAAGAAAGATACAAATTTTAGCAGGTTAAGACAAGTTTGGGAAGGTAACTCTACTGATCCGGTGACTAAATTCAAAGATTATTTTCATTACGCGTGTATTACATCATTAGACGTCGAGCGTTCATTTTCAAGATATAAAAACATTTTTTCAGAACGACGAACATCCTTGAAAGAAACGACTGTGGAAACATTCTTAATGCTTCAGATGTTTGAGAAATCGGATTGCGCTTACGGTAACAGTTTTAATGTGCCTACCTCCTCGTGTGCTGACTAATACTATTTTCCTTGTGCATTAACACCCACTATATTGGATACGGCTAATTACGAAAGTAAGCGTTTTAAAATTCTTTATTTCTTTTGTTTTTATGTACTTTACTTATGTTCCTTATCGACGCCTATGGTGCGCCACGCAGTTTATAACTAGAGCAGGGAGCTCTA